>CH002905.1:52563-94243 GCA_000149265.1 Ciona savignyi | reverse complement strand
TAATAATTTTACCAAGAAATCATTTACTGCGGTGGTCATAATATGATACATTACATCCACTAGTCAAGCACCGGATATATTTTTAAGAAACTCGGGGGAAATTATGATATTAAAATTTGTTATTATTTGATTTAAAATATACATGTAAAAAAAAAAGCTTTAGTTTTTTAACATCTGTCAGGTAGGTGCGTAAATTTGACAAATTCATGACAATAAAAATTATCACTAAATAGTAAATAGCTTAGGACCTTAGGTCATGACTAGGTTCTATTTCATATGTATTAGTTTATCATTGCCACAGACTATTTTATAACAACTAATTAATACAGGCCACATAACACAATTTTAATCACACTACATTATTATATTTGAGTAGAATCAAAATCATAATTACTGGAGCAATTGAATCAAATTCATGATCGGCTAAATCTTCTAATACTTTCATCACTGTTTTATCTTCAGATTCCGAATACCACATCGGTCTTGCAGTGGGGTACGGTTCCTGGAAAATAAAATGTTACTGAAGTGTTTCATGCCACCCTTTTTCCTCTTGGTTCAAATATTTAAAATATAAATAAGAAAACACAGTACAATACTATTAGCAAAAAATAGATATTAGTTGCTGGAAATTGTTTTTAATCCCCTGGATTCAGGTGATGTCTGGTAAGTACCTTGCGCCAGACTAGCTAGTTGAGGGTTTTTAATACTGCAACTTTTATTCTAATGTTTGCGATAACTGGTTAATTGCCTTTCTTTAATTTTTCTTGTTAACTTTAAGGTAAACAGTAATAACGATTTTACTACACTTAAAATATAACAGTACATGATGTAGACCGCTGACTGTAAAAATGTATTCTTTATTTTTTAATTAAATTAAAAAAAATGAACCAATACTTGCCGAAATTGTGCAATTTATTATGTGTTTAGTCGATCCAGCGATAACGTGACAGCATAGCTCATCTGCACTAGAATGTACAACTCGAAACACTTCGTGGGCTCGCGGAAACAATTGAGATATATGTTTTAACTCCGCTTTTAGTTGAGCGACAGACTGCGTCATATTTCCAGCAGAGCTAATCCAAAACCAAAGTTTTTAGCAGAAAATCTTGGTCCAAAATTAGTTTAGAGCGATCTACACATAAATAATAAGAGTAAATGTTTTATTCTGTTGCAAATTGTTGAATATCTTGACTGTTGTTCCGCAAAGTAACTTGCCTGAGTATTTTTGTTTGCATTTATGAAAGAAATGGAACTTACGCATATATAATGGCAATTGTCAGAAACAGAATAGTAAATTAGCAATTTTTTATTCACCAAATAAATCATAGCAAAATACTAATGCTGAAACAAAATGTTAAAAACGTTTTTACATTATATTCAACTAAAACGGCCCACTGGTACACTGACTTTAAAAATAATCACCCGGTCAGTTAAAATAATCGCGCGAACACCCCGTCGGTAATAGCTACGACTCCTTTAAAAATCAGCTGACCGGGCTAAACATACATATCAATGTAAAGTAATGTGGTCAAGTTTCTAATGAACGTGGTTTGTACTAATTGCTAACTTACTCGTTAAACTAAATTGATAAATATTATTATTTTCAGGTTGTTACATCCAAAATGGCTCTCCATGAAGCGTCGTCTGTTACGTTCCCAGCCAATGTCCAAAGTCACCAAGTACACGCCCTTGTGAAAGAACAAACAGGAATTACAACTACTGCGAACAACACTTTGCATCAAATACCGTGTGCCAGCACTGCTCAAGTACAATCAACAGCGGTGTTAGAAAAGAATTATGCTGCTGGACTTTCACCCTCGAAAAGTGCAGGTATGGGTTACTTATCATTTACTGGAGATTATCACAGCGTGTTCTTAATTACTTTCACATACAGGAAAGACTAGGGGGCTTAATGACATGTCCAATTGTCAGATGACCTTGCCCACCGTCTCATTATCGAAGATATTACAGTGTGTTGTATCTATGTGTGTTCACACCCATGCATTTTTCCATTCACTGGGATAAACATGAATATCCCACTTCTATTCTTTGATTAAGAGATTTCTACTGTTTAGTTCAACATTATCCACTTTGTTTGGGAGACTTTTGTTGGTAATTGCCTTTTTGAAGATACAACCGACTGGCTTATGACTGGTTTTGATCCCATAATCTTTCGACTTACAATATGACATATATTTTCTTAAATTATTTTTTTTCATGATGGGCATTTTTTCAAGCTATAGTTTATAGAGTATGTATGTCTTTAAGCAAAACAAACAATCTAAACTGGAAATCAAAAGTTTTATCTGGCAAACATCCATAATTTTGTAATAGATATTTTTGTTTTTATGGTGGGTTAGTGCATTGCCTTTCAGTTGAAGGGTTGAAGGTTTGAAAGGGGTCTATATATAGCTAATCTGTTATTTCCTTGGGTAAGGGACACTGCCTCAACCGAATGGAAAAACGGCGCTTGCGTATTCCTGCTCATGGGGATAAAAATAAATATCCTATTTAATCCCTAAATACCCATTTGGTTATATAAGGCAAAAATGGTGTATATTGTACTATGGTAACCTTATTCAGTTGTCAGTGAATAAGTTTGCAAAACTACACAACAGAATATTGTTTTTGTCAGAAAGTTATGCGCAATATTCGGAATTTTTATTTCATCCCAACACTAGTATGGTACACCCTATCCAATGTAAACCAACTTAAAAGAAATATCATATGTTAACCAGAGAAACTTACACATATTTATACCAAGATGCTGCTGCCACTGCTCTCATGAATTCCAACAAATATGTCAAGCTAAACGTAGGTGGATCGTTGCATTACACCACTATGGGCACCCTCACTAAAGAAGACAACATGCTAAGAGCAATGTTCAGTGGAAGAATGGTGGTTCTTACCGACAGTGAAGGTTTTATTCTTATCTCTACTTTGTTTTTTTGTTTAGTGATGTCCACTAGTTTGTGCAGTTGATGCTAATCATCAAAAAACATTAACAATGCAGTATTGTAGTGCGTGTAGATGGATAGAATACTTATTTTAACCCTGGGGTTGGATCAATGAGTCATTACAACACCGGTAATGTCCTGATTCATGCTTTTTTTCCAAGGGTCAAAATAACTGAGAACTTTTGGCACATTGAAATTTAAAACCACCACAACATCTGCTGTTTATACTAGCAGGTTAAATAGCTCTGTAAAGTCTGTGAGAACATGACCTTCATGTTTGTTGTGTCCTTGGGCAAGGCCATTAATAAGTTAAACAAAACCTAAAGCAATTTTTTTCTATGGATATAATGCATTACTTCATACTTCTGATAACCGTTTTGTGGAAAACTGGACTTGTGATAGTCTTCTTCTTAAAAGTCCCCATAAAATATCCTATCCATTGCTTTCAAGTTATGGTCCGTGCCCACTGCCCATTTTTTTTAAATTGCAATAATGTGCATCACAAGAATATTTTTTTGAGTAAACCATGATTTAAACTTGAATCCCATTCTAATATTTAGCAGAACATATTTTAATTAGAGCACTTTTGCAAATCCATATTAAGTAACAAGTTTAAGCATAGGACAGTTTCCTGTGTAAAACCCGTCTACATTCAACCCATGTTGTAAGACCAGAATACCTCGCGCCCATCGTCGGGTTACCAAAGCTATTGCAGTGTGTTGTGTATGATTCACACGTTCCTTCAATTCGTTAAAACCCATTAATCCGCTAGGTTCAGGCAATGTCCGTTAAGTGCCTTGCCCAAGGTCACAACTTGCAACCTTTTGGTTAAAAGGCATCGCACTACACCACCAGACTAATCGGTCGGACCAGACATAAAAGTATTCGTAAACACATGACATTATAGGATGGATATTAATTGATCGGTGCGGCAAACACTTCAGCGCGATATTAAATTACTTACGAGATGGATCGATCACTTTACCCGACAACCGGTTCGAAATAGCTGAGCTGCTTGCTGAAGCAAAATATTATTTAATTCAAGGTGAGAGTGATCTTTTCTTTCTTGGTTATAAAGTTGCTGATCATTGTATAAAGTAAATTACTTAGTTAATTTATCTTATTGTACAGTATTTCTTAGATAAAATAAGTTTTTTTATCAACAGTGACAAACCATATGTGGTGACTTGATCACTTGGCCTGCCAGTCTAAGAATGAAATAATTTTTGACACTGATTCAAAAAGTGTGCCCACCCCTGGTCTTCATAGTTTTAGGATAGAATAGGTTAGGATATTTATGTTTATCCCAGTGAATGGGAAAACCAAGGGGGTTAACACACGGGCAATCGTCAGATCACCTCGCGCCCACCGTCGGGTTACCAGAGCTATTGCAGTGTGTGGTATATAATATAGACCTGTTCCTTTAATTTGGTAGAACCCGTAAATTCGCTGGGTTAAGGCAATGTCCGTTAAATGCCTTGCCCAAGGACACAACCAACTAGCTAGCGACCAGTTTCGCACCTGCAACCTTTCGATTGAAAGGGTTAACAGCCAGACTAACCGGTCTGACTTTTCAACCCTTCTGCCTTGCACACAGGTTTGGTGACCCAATGCGAGACGTCACTTGAGCGGAAAAATGTGGAAGCTGATCCAGTTTGCCGAGTTCCCATCGTCACATCTCCCAAAGAAGAGCAGGATTTAGTGCGGAAAACCAACAAACCGATCGTTAAGTTCATGTACAACCGTGGGAACAACAAGTACTCGTACACCAAGTATGTCTATTTATGTGGCGAATTATGCATGGATGTATGACATATTAACATTGTATATAGTATGACATATTCACAGTGTATATAGCCAATAAAATGATTCGCCCTTTTAAAACATTTCGAGGATCTTCTTTATTGATTATTGATAGAAAATGTATTTTTTTCCGAAACATCTTAAAAAAAAGTTTTCCTGCTGCCTATCACCTTGATACACTGAATATTTATTATCTTTGGCTAGTCAGGATAAGACCATGAACCTATTCATGTAATGTAAAAGTTATAATATTGTAACGCACCAAGAATTAACGAATTACAACTTTTTAAATAGAAAATTTAAAAATTCATCTTTCACACTCCTTTTTTTATAGAATGTAAATTTTGTTAAACGAACTTTGTTTTTAGACGTAAAGTTTTTTTAGACAACTTTTTTGGACAACTTTTTTTTAAACACCTTTTTTTAGACAACTGTTTTTTTAGACAACTGTTTTTTTAGACAACATTTTTTTTAGACAAGCTTTTTTTTTAGAAAACTTTTTTTTTAGACAACTGTTTTAGACAACTTTTATTTATACAACTTTTATTTAACTTTTTTTTAGACAAACTTTGATTTTTTTAGACAATTTTTTAGACAAATTGTTTAAGACAATTTTTTTTAGACAACCTTTTTTTTAGACAAACTTTTTTTAGAGGATTTAATAATCCATCCTTCACAGTTCCTCTGACGACAATATGTTGAAAAACATAGAATTATTCGACAAATTATCTCTCCGATTCAATGGTCGGATTTTATTCATCAAGGATATTATTGGCGACGAAATTTGTGATTGGTCGTTTTACGGCCACCAGAGAAAAGTGGCGGAAATCTGTTGCACCTCAATTGTGTATGCAACTGAGAAGAAACAAACCAAGGTAATAAAGGAGGGTAACTAAAATGAGAAAAAGCGGGAAGGAGGGAAAGTGCTCACTAAAATAAAGAATATGACATTAGAGTTAGTTTTAAACATGGGGTTGGAGTTCAGGGTTAGAATTAGTTTTCATAGTTTAACTGTGCAGTTTCCCTCCTTTCCTCTTTCCCTCCTTTAAGTGTTGCCCGTACTAAACATATGCGTGACATTATAGATACTCAATAATTAAATTTTTATTTTATTAATGTGTGCTATTAATAAAATAAAAAGTGAGTAAGTGGGGTCAGGGTGAGTCAGACTTAAAATTGTTTTTATCACCCATGTGTATCCATTCTATACTGTCTGTATTGCACTACCTTATTACCATAATCTGAGATCATTTTTGCAACATGAAGAGCATTTTCTAGATTGTATCATTACAATAGTAAGCCACTAATTGTTAATATTTGAAAGTGTTTATGTAAAATTGACTTTTGAATCCCCTAATCTGGTGTATATTAACCATTGTTGCATAGGCCTATGCATAATACCAAAATAGAAAAATAAACACAATTTTATGAAAAATAAATTTTACCTCTATTCTTTGCCCATGAGTGATTTTATTGTTCTGTTTTTGGTTTTACTGAATAAAGTTTATTTCCTAATATTATAACATAATTGTACTGACTTATTACCATAACCTGGGAGCATTTTTACACCATAAGGATGTGCATTTTCTAGATTGTATCATTTCGATAGTAACCCACCAATATAGTTTATTTTCTAATATTACACTGGACCACAACAGGTTGAATTCCCCGAGGCAAGAATATACGAAGAAACACTCAACATCCTGCTGTATGAACAAGATCGGCCGTGCCCCCCCCACATGATCGCTACCTCCGACAGCACCACGGTGGACGCCCCTCGCTCAATACACAACTGCCAAAGTGACGATGACATTGAGGAGTCGAGATCGCATCGCGTTCGTCGTATCCATGTCAACAGCAATCGACCTGTTTGATGTCATCACTCACCTGTGTGATGACATCACTCACATGTGTGATGACATCACTCACCTGTATGATGACATCACTCACATGTGTGATGACATCACTCACCTGTATGATGACATCACTCAACCTGTATGATGACATCACTCACCTGTATGATGACATCACTCAACCTGTATGATGACATCACTCAACCTGTATGATGACATCACTCACCTGTATGATGACATCACTCAACCTGTATGATGACATCACTCAACCTGTATGATGACATCACTCACTACAACCACAAAATTCTTGCTGCCCTTGTCCCCAAAGATAAAATTTCCACTTATCGGTATCGGATGTTTGATTCAATAAAATGAAGTCTGACTAACACACATAGGATCGTGGCATTTTTGTGTTTTACTATTCCATTTGTGCAATTTCTTGTTGGTGTTTTCCCAATTTGTAGCGGATTTTCCTATTGCACCAGTATAATCTTAAATTAAATTTATCTGGATAGTTCTCCTTAAGAAATTATGCTAATTAGCTTTATCTTTTAATAATGAATTACTAATTGAATTATTTGGATTATTATCTTAAAATATTCCATGTCATAAACATCTAATCAACCATGAAAATAAAACTTTTAAGCCTTTATTCGAAATTATACACTGGTGCATTTTATAAGTGATATAAAGAAAAATAAATGTAAATTCATTTTAAAAAAAATATTTCTGTATAACACAATTTGTCAACTGTGATGTGATGTTGCCATTTTTCTTAAAATTACATTTTTAAATAGATTTAACAAGTCACGTTTATATATCGTAGCAGCAAAACATTTTTTGGCAATTTATTATTTATACTAATAAATGTATATTGGTATGTTAAACTTATTAAAATTAAGTATAAACATACTTTTTTTAGTGTGTGTAATTTTGTCTTATATTTTGGTTGATTTAAAGGAACTTTTATATCCACAAAAATAAACTAAACCAACTAAAACATGTTATAATAACACGACTTCCTGATATACGTTATCTAAGCTGCAAAATACACATCTGTATTCTATGTTCCTAACTTCTAATCGTGTCGCAACCTGCTAATTAAATATGTTTTGCTTTGTTGCGTTGTAATTACGAACTTCTGTTTTTCGGAATATTTTCTGTCATGGTTAATTTATAGTTTTAACTGCCATTGGGTCGAGTATAAATAGTTTGCGCGTAATTGTGTGTCATATTGCGTTGAAATAAATACACACTGTATTGTTTAATGGGTGTTAAAATCTGCACTATAATCAAGTAGTTTTGAATTTATCACATATTTTGCGACCGAATAGTCTAATGTTTTAGTTTAGTTTATTCATTTTTTTGCCCCAGTATTTAAAAATGGCAAACGAATCAAATCACGATACAGGAACAGGAAAAGACGGCAAAACGAACAGTCGTTAAAACACTCCACTAAAAAATATATAATTTAATAAATATAGCGGACGCGGCCTAAGCAAAACAACATCAAAAAGCAAACAAAATTTAATTAAGACCGAACTAGTATATCAATATAAGTTTCGTCAGTTGCGTTGCCTGTCAGTGAAAGTGGTCGGTTGTGTTCTTTGGCAAGGCACTTATCGAACATCGCATGAGGAAACGTCTCAATCATAAAGAACATATTGCAAAGCTCTTGTTTCTCGACGATGTGCGAGGTAATCTAACCAATGTCCGGCCGTATAGCTCAATTAGTAAGGCGCTCGGGGACTGTATATCTGTATTTTGTAATCGTGAAGAAACTATTTATAGGAGAAAAATAAAAAAGGAAAAGCGGAAAGGAGGGAAACCGCACATTAAAATTGAGATTATGTCATTAGAGTTAGTTTTAAACATGGGTTGAAGTTAAGGTTAGTTCTGGGGTCGAGATTAGTGTTCAGGGTTTAAATTAGTTTCCGTAGTTATAGTGAGCTGTTTCTCTCTTCTCTCATTCCCTCTTTTCCTCCTTTTAGTGTTGCCCCAAAATATAGACTAAAGAGCACAACCGTTCGACAAGACTTTCATTCCAGAAAACACCATTTTATTTATTTTTAGCACACATCTAAAGGGGGAACCCGCACAGCACATTTTGGCCAAAAACCTGAGCTTTCAGCACAGGTATGAAAGAAATGCCATTACGTGCTTATTAACCGATTCTTTTGTGGGGTGAATATTTTGGTCATTGGAAAAAACTGTTGTCATTTGCCAAGTGTCTATAAATCCAACATTTGGTACCAATTCAAACGCCGCGCGGAGTATTTTACAAAGTCGGAAACTGTACCACTCAGTAGGTGCAGTGACGTACGTATTTCTATGACGTATACATCCTCGAATGAAAATTCGAATGCCAGACACACGATGCTGAAGTTCTTCAACAGATCGTTTCACTGCATCCACCCTTTGCATGTAATATATCGGGTCGACAAGTAAAAAATGAAGCGCTAAATTAATCACAACCAAAGTGTTTGACCCATCTTGGGATTGGATTGATTTTAAAGTATCAACGATAAAAGGATGTGAGCTTGGAGGTCCTGGGTTATAAAGGGGCAGACCATGAGGTCCATAGAAGACGCTGATATTATATCCGTGATTGTATCCTGTTCGTGGTACTTGCCAAACATCTTGGCCATGTTTGTCCAATATATGGGAGGGGAAGTTATTAAGAGTGAGAATATCCAAAAATGCATTGTACCATTGCCTCATAGTTGAATCGCCGATTAGATAAAGCGATTTGTTTTTTAAACATTCAGTTGGATTGAAACCTTTAAGACGAGATTTACACTGCATGGATTTCCACTCGTTGTCCAAGTAAAATCCACTATGTTTACCAAACACGCTTTGAAAGGAATACTCGGACATACTAGAAGAGGCTTCGCAAACTGGTAGCGTTTTTAAGAAATTTTCGACAAACATAGATTGCTTAACTTGAACCATTAAACCTTTTTGCTTAATTGGTGTGTTCCAATTACGCCCGCGCTTAAATAGAGGTTGAGTTCCTAATTTCATAACCTTGGATTTTATCGTCTTTACTTCAGTATAAGTTACAACACCGGGACAAACACCAGAAAGTGTGGTTTCACAAAACCACGTAAATCCTTTATCCGGCAATGAAAAATCACATAGAAATCGCCTGCAAAGAAAAAGTATTTTTTAACAATATTTTATCGTGAAGCAAACAAATAAGTGATTTTGTTATATTAACAGATTTGGAAGTTCCAGTAAATTGTAAAATAAAGGAGAGTTATTACAGGAACATTCGTTAGATTAGCTCGCGTCCATCGTCGGGTAGCCGGAATGGTGGACAATGTTGTATATGAATAGGACGCTCTAACAGTTTTTGTGCTTTGCCTAAGACACAACGAATTTGACAACGTCAGTTTTTATGAGAATGGCTTCAACGCAGTGGATTCAAATGTTTCGTACAAACCTACTATATCTCCGGAACCCCGACTGATGCCACGAGGTGAGATAATAGCTGGCTATTTTTTATTGCGTCGATCCGCCTAACCATTTGACCACAGAACTGTCTACAACAGCTTAACATTAAACGTATACAACTTATTGTTGTTTTCCATTTGTATGTGGATAAATATGACTATTTTATCCAATCAGATTAGCTTACTTGTGTTTGGGTTTCAACCCAACGTTGCAAAGAACTCTCTCGCCGGAAGGGTAGGTGGAAACAAAATGAAGTCCCTTTCCAACTCCAGTCGCACTTTGTCGAACAAGTTGGACGATTGCTTCACTCGGGTGGACCATGTCAACGAACAACGTTGCACGACCTGCCCAGAGAAGGGGAGCGAAGATTGTATAAGTTCCATCGCCTTTATCAACCACATCACAAGCTACCCCGCTCCCGAGTACTTCACCACTATCGTTGGTGCGCATCAACCTATAATTACAGTGCTGTATTTTACTTTAGATAGTTACGTATTGCGCTAAAGCAGGCATGGGCAACATACGATTTTGACCGACCCGCAGACTGTATCTAACCATACCCTGTAATTAAGATATTGAATACTATTCATGTAATAATCCAGCCCACCAAGAACTTTATTTTCACACATCTGGCCCGCCGACTAGAGAAGTTGCCCACCACTGTGCTAAAGTAACAATACCGTATATAACTAGAGAGTGTCAACCACGTGTTTAACCACCACTATTTGTAAAACACATGTTGTATGCCATATATTCATGCTACAGGGTCCCTAACCACATTTTGTATTTTATACACTGTGTATGTAGTTTTTGTTTCTGCAAGCATAAACTCATGGGTCCCATAGTTATCAAACCAAACTTCTTCTCCGTGTGTAGGTAAAAAAACAATCGTGATAGATTTACAACGATTTCATCACAAATGTTTTAAATTAAAGTTTTTTTTAGCATTTCACAAAATCTGATCAAAATTAGAGCAGCCGGTTAAACGTTATTTTCCGAAAAGCTATTTTTTTAGAAAAATAACCGTTTTGGATTTTAACGTCTCCGGGGAGTTCCCCTAGATTTATCACCCACAATTTTGCTCCTGTGTATCTAGACCATGTTGTCTAACAAATGACAAAGCTCCATTACTATTTTATTATTCCTTTTGGTAGATGTCGGGGCGTCATGCCATGCCTGTCACAATCATGATTTAAGAACAAAATCTTATTTTTTAGGGTATTTCCCTATATATTATTTTTTTTCTAATTGTTAAATTAGTAGGTAATGCACTTACATTCCACCAAATTTGAATCAGATTGAAGCAACCGTTTAAGCGCTATGCCAAAAAAACTAGTTTTTTTCTAAAAAAACCGTTTTGGTTATTAACGTCTCTGGGGAATTCCCCTAGATTTATCACCCACAATTTTGCTCCTGCGTATCTCGACCATGTTGTCTAACAAATGACAAAGCTTTATTACTATTTTATTCTTCCTTCTGGTAGATGTCGGGGCGTCATGCCATGCCTGTCACAATCATGATTTGAGAACAAAATCTTTTTTTAGGGTATTTCCCTAAGTAAATTTTTTATTTCTTTTAAGTGTTAAATCAGTGCCTAATGCACTTACATTCCACCAAATCTTATTCAAATTGGAGCAGCCGTTTAAGCGCTATGCCACAAAAATCTAAATTTTTCATAAAAAATACCGTTTTGGTTTTTAACCTCCCAGGGGAATTCCCCTTGATTTATCACCCAAAATGTTGGTTTCTGCATATCTAGACCATCTTGTCTAACAAATGGCTAAATTTCATTATGATTCCGTTATTCCTTCTGGTAGATGTTGGGGCGACATGCCATGCCTGTCACAATCATGATTTGAGAACAAAACCTTTTTTTTAGGGTATTTTCCTAGGTAAATTTTTTATTTCTTTCAAGTGTTAAATCAGTGTCTAATGCACTTACGTTCCACCAAATCTTATTCAAATTGGAGCAGCCGTTTAAGCGCTATGCCACAAAAAGCTAATTTTTTCATAAAAAATACCGTTTTGGTTTTTAACTTCCCAGGGGAATTCCCTTGATTTATCACCCAAAATTTTGGTTTCTGCATATCTAGACCATGTTGTCCAACATATAGCTAAGTTTCATAACGATTCCATTATTCCTTCTGGTAGATGTCGGGGCGCCATGCCATGCCTGTCAAACCTTTGACGAAAAAAAAAGAAAAAAAAAAAGAAAAAAAAACGGACAAAAACAATATGTGTCCCAATTTTTCACTTGGGACCCATAACTAGCAATGGTAAGTTGTATTATTGACCAACCTTGCGAAGAAATAATCTCCTCCATAACTTTTCCTTCGATCGAACCCATCTTTTGCTTCAAGTGTCGCCTCTAAAATATCCCCAACATAGTAAGCCGGCTTTTCTTTGAGCACCAGTCGTGTGAACCAAGCAGAAGTCGTGTCGTTCAAAGGCACAGGCCACGTTACCGTCCCATCTTGTATTAAGTTGAGCAGTTTATCGACTTCAGGGTAAAACTGGAGCCACAATTTGGAACCAAATGGAGATTTTGTCACGAAACGCGAATCGATTGTCTCTATGGCACTGTGGCCTCTCTTTTGTGGGATTTTCGCTGGATTAGATATCTGCACGCTGAGCAACATACAGAAGAGTGCAACCAGCCCTAACGTTATTACAGTAATGCAATACAAGACGGATCGTTTCCGTCGGTATAATTTATTCATCTTACAAAGTGTTTTCGGCATAATATGAACAATATCAGTAAAGATAATAAAACACTAAAGGCAGAACCGTGAGCCAACAATATAATTGTAACTGGTCAATCGTCAGAATACCTCGTGCCCACCACATGGTTACAGGAGTTTTACCATTGTATTGGTTGCATATGACGTATATTTTAATTTAATTTCGGTTCAACCCAATAACTCAATTGTAGTCCGTGAAGTATCATCTTCTTCATCTAGAGAATTTTTTACCGAGTCAAGTTTCGAGCGCATGATGAGCTCGTCACTTGACCGTTTTTGTATAGGTCGGAATATGTATGGGTCGCGCTAACCCTTCGGCTACACGACAGTATACATCTAGAGGAATTTACCACTTCCAAACTAAAAGGATTACTATCGCCATCTCGCGGAATGGTAAAGATATGTATAAATGGGAATTGAAAATGTATCCTAGCATTAGTTAAAACGTTGAAAACCATTTAAATTTTCTTTTTACCAGATTTATTTACTAATCTACCAAAAAAATAAACCAAAATTGTATTTATCCAAAACTTATGCGCATAAACTACTTTATGACAACTACAAAAGATATAGCCTACGTTGAAGATTTCTTTTTTATAGCAGTTAGGTATATTAAGGCCACATATACACCGCCTGTCTTTTTAACATAATAATATTAGCAATAAAACTGACTAAACATTAGTTGTTTTTGTCCTTCTATTATTAATATATATATTTTACAAAGAGGGCTTGGAGTCTACGTCATGTGACATTTTCATCTCCATATGTCATAGTAATATTTGAATATGCTGGTTATAGGTAGTTTACACGTTTAGCATTATTATACCCTGTATAAACGTGTAGGCCCTACTATAAGAAATTAAAATATGCAATTCTACTGAATTCTGCCTTTATTGCTTGTAATTTGCAGCAAGTGAATTAATTGAAGAGTGCGTTTTATCGGTGCTTTGGTAATTGTGTCCGGTGGATTAGTATTACAGGAAGCAAAGTGATATCCATCACCATTCATTCATCTTGTATCCATCGATCTGTAATAACACTTCATGAATTAGTAAATTTAAAGTATAATCATGTTTTGTTCCTTTGAATTGAAAAAAACGCTGGAGATGTTATCATTTTGGCAATCTTCAGATTAGGCCTAATGTGCGTCCACATTCGGGTTACCGGAGCTATTACAGTTTGTCGTATAGGCCTACCTTTAATACGTTTCTTGAGTTATCGTTCAACTAATTTTTGTATGGGGACTTGCCTAGGGATGGCTGCGGTTTTCGGCTGCGTGCATACCGAAGCCGGGTTCCGAAGCTATCCTGCCGGATGAGTAGGCTATAATAATAAACACAACAGTCCTTGAACACGTCAGTCATTGAAAAGGGAAAAGTTGCAATAACTTGCAAACAAATTATTATTAAAGGTAAACCATAAAAGGCTCTGAAGACAATTGTGCAGTGTAGTTTTGCCGATACGGAGGTGCAGTCGGATTTAGAAAAACGCGTACCCCGGACTGGATTAACTAAAACGAAAAATACAATCCAAAGATAAATTATACCAAATAAAAATTATAAAACTTACAAAGCAGGAAGCGAAGACAAGTCCTGATTTTATACAACACAGTGTTTGACCTAACAGTGGGAAAATCTGAAGTTTGCCCATGGAATAGTGATAATGCCCCTTACGTCACGGTTATAAACAAACATCAACTGCTTTTTAGCATAAACAAATCTAGGGGATTCCCCTATGACGCAGTAAAAATTGTAGTTATCAGAACTCAGAAGACGCTGACGAGAAATACGTGGTAAAAGATGGACAAAGGATTGGAGAACACCAATAAAATAATACAATTTCAAAATTGCAGAATACTGAGAGACCATGCCATAATTTGGTAAGTTAACAATAAACAAACAAAGTTATTTGTTCGACCGGTTAATTCTTACCAGTAGCTTGTGGTACCTAGTCAGGGACAACAGTAAAAGGAGAGAAATAGGCACCCAGGAAAGGGGGAAAAACTACCAACTAAAACTATGAATAGGTATTCTAACTCTTTCCCAAACACTAAAACTAACGCAAACTTTAACCCGACCCCTAAACAAAATCTTAATTTTCATTTTAGTGTGCAGTTTTCTCTTTTTAGTTTTCTGCACAGTCATTTGTGTCAGGAATTTCGAGGTGTGTCATGAACCTATTGGATTATTGGACTGAATAAATCCTGTAGCATGCCTAATCGCAAACAACACACTGCACACTCAAGTTTTTTTTTCCTGCATCTTTGCACACTTTGGTAATTTTACACTTGCTCGCGAGCTGGCGGACAGGTGATTATTTCTTTATACTGAGCGTACGCTCGGGAGCTAGCTAAAACAGAAAGGTTTAACTGACTTTAACAGAGCTTCCCAATGGACAAAATGATTATTTCTCGTTGCATACATATAGGTACACATGATATATTGACCTTGTGATGATCAATAATTTCATTCTAATATATATAATCACTATCAGTGATATTAGCCGATTGGTTGTAGGATCGAGACTGGACGTCAGTTATTCGGCGGTGTCCTTGGGAAAGAGACTTAACAAATATCACCTTAACCCAGTGGATTGATGAGTTTTACTAACAAATCAAAACAGTTGTTTATATCAAAATTGCCCTTTCTTTCCAATATCGGAGGATAAAACTTAAATACTTTATCAATTAGAATAGGATAGGATAGGATATTCATGTTTATCCCCGTGAATGGAAAATCCAAGGGGGTTAACACACAGGCAATCCTCAGATCACCTCGCGCCCACTTTCGGGTTACCGGAGCTATTGCAGTGTGTGTGTGTGTGTATGATAGACACGTTTCTTCAATTTGGTAGAACCCACTAATCTACTGGGTTCAGGCAATGTCCGTAAAGTGCCAAGGACACAACCGACTAGCTAGCGATAGGTTTGGTACCTGCAACCTTTCGATGAAAAGGCGGCGCACTAAACCGCCAGACCAACTGGCCGGAAATCTATTTATTTAATGTTTATTCTACAGGGAAGATCTATGGGTTCGAAATGGAATTATTCAGGATCCAAGGAAGCTGTTTTTTGATGAATTAAGAACAGCCGACGTGAAAGTTGATTGCAAGGGAACAATAATCTCACCAGGATTCATAGAGTTACAAATAAATGGTATGTTACCGGTATGTTAATTGTTTTTTAATGATGTAGTTTAAAATATGTCAAGAACGCTCCACAGTTAAGGGGCCGCTCTTTCAGAAAACCTAAATATCTGTATTTTGTGCCATGCATTTCTAATTGTAATACAAAACCAGCTCTCACACTTATCATAGAGATGTCTGTACACAAACACGGTTATATTGTAAAATTGTCTATTTTTGCCTTTTTTGAAGTCAACTACTATTATGAGCTTTTTATTTCAAAATCTTTAAGTAAAATTTTTTTTTTATTTGTAATAAAATCTTGATTCTGGAAAGAGCACCCTGAAATATTCCATTGTAGGTGCTTTTAAAATTGATTTTTCATCAAATTTAACTGATGTTGAGCTGGGTCTAAAGACGGTGGCAAAAGGTCTTCTACAATATGGAGTGACATCATTTTGTCCAACTATTGTCACATCACCAAAGAATGTTTACAAGCAAGTTAGTTTTTGGTGAATACTTTTATATTTTTATTTATGTGCAGTCGATTTTTCGATTCTAAGTTATGGGAAAATTACTTAGGTACCCTAAGCAGTAAGAAGACAATTGTGCCAAAGTCTTTCAAATTCACTCCTGATTTTTACACCTAAATGGTGGTATTAAAATTTTTATAACATCTATAAATCTACACAATTAGCAAGGTTAATATATTGTCTATACGTTTTATGTAGACTGGTGGCTCAAGGTAAGAAATAAACAGCCTTATAACATGAACCTATGTATGAGTTTAAACAACAAATTAATACAAATTTCATTTCTATAAAGCCTTTTCGTAAACCCAATTTGTGGTAACTAATAGGTAATCCAAAATCCAACTCATAAGACATAAATTCGTTTCTATGCCCATTATTAAAACAGTGAAAACAAATTCTTATCCATCAAATTTTATTTTTTTGATAGATTTTACCCAAAATACAATGCAGTAAGGGTTCAAAAGATGGAGCTACTATTCTAGGTATGCATTGGTGTGTTGTTGGGTTTTTATAAGTGCGTTTGCTTAGTATTAATTGGTTTGTTTTACTAGGTATTTATTTGTGTTTTGTGCTAGGAATTCATTTGTGTTTTATTCTAGGTATTCATACGTGTGTTGTTGTAAGTAAGTGTGTTTTACTAGGTATTTACTATTTTGATTACCTATGTATTTAATTGTCTGTTTTTGATTCTTTTATGAATACAAGTTACACAACCCATTCTTGTGCATTTTTCACCTTTGTTGTGCCACCTCAGAGATAATCATGATCCTATAAGTATTGCCTGAAGGCAAGTCAATTGAAAAACCCTAGGTTAGGAATGGAACAGCATATTATTTGTCCGGCAGATTGTTCTGGTGGGTTAGTGCGTTGCTTTTAACCGAAGGGTTGCAGATACAAAACTGGTCGCTGGCTAGTCGGTTGTGTCCTTGGGCAAGGCACTTAACGGACATTGCCTGAACCTAATGGGTTCTATTCAATTGAAGAAACATGTGAATCGTACACAATACACTGCAATAGCTCTGAGTAACCCGACGGTGGGCGCGAGTTGATCTGACGATTACCTGTGTGTTAACCCCCTTGGTTTTCCCATTCACGGGGATAAACATAAATATCCTATCCTGATGACAATGTGTTAGAATTTGATACTAAAATGATAGTTTTGATTTTGTGTTTTTAATAATTTCAATTTGTACTACAGGTGTCCACTTAGAAGGTCCATTTATATGTCACAAAAAGAAAGGAGCCCACCCCCCAGATTTCATACAAACCACCATCGATTATGACACTTTACTCGACACTTACGGCAGTCTTAACAATGTCCGCTTAATAACAGTGGCACCGGAGTTGCCACACTGCTGTGAAGTGATTGAAAAATTGTGCAAGCAAGACATTGTCGTTTCCGTAGGTAATCCTACATGTTCTGCTCAAATATGCATAGAGTTAATACTTAATTTTTGCAGGTCATTCGGTTGCAAACTTGCAACAAGCTGAAGACGCAGTTAATTCTGGAGCCAAACTCATAACTCACTTATTCAATGCAATGTTGCCATTTCACCACAGGTTCTCATTCTTTTACACACAAAGCAAATTATATTTTTCTAGTCTCCTGTGGTTAGATTTATTTGTCAGTGGCTTGACTGCCGGAAATGGTTTACTTAATAGATGTAACATTCTTTACTTTATATTCCAGTTTAGTCTAATTTTTTTATTGTGTGGTAAAATATGTTGAAATAAGAAACTTCCTCTGGTTTACCTCGATACGCAGTTTTGCTACAAATAAGAATATCTGGTATACTAGATTAAAATATTTACTTATGTTATCTTTTCTACCTCAGAGACCCAGGAATTGTTGGTCTGTTAACCAGCGCGAACATAAACAAACAAATTTATTATGGAATGATATCAGATGGTGTGCATACCAACCCTGCTGCACTGAGGATTGCTCACAGGGCTAATGCTGAAGGTTACAATTCCACTATTAATATTGATTTGTCTAGTGGTTAAGTGCGTTGCCTTTCAACCGAAAGGTTGCAGGTTCGAAACTGGTCGCTAGCTAGTCTGTTGTGTCCTTGGGCAAGGCACTTAACGGACATTGCCTGAACCCAGAGGATTAATGGGTTTTATTAAATTGAAGGAACGTGTCTATCATATACAACACACTGCAATAGTTCCGGTAACCCGACGATGGGCGCGAGGTGATCTGACAATTGCCCGTGTGATAACACCCTTGGTTTTCCCATTTACTGGGATAAACATGAATATTCTATCCTAGGTTTGATATTAGTGACTGATGCAATATCTGCAATGGGACTGCCATCAGGAACGTACCAGTTGGGTCAGCAAAGTGTGACAATCGATGGAAAAACAGCACATTTAACCGGAACCAATGTATTAGCAGGGAGGTGGGTGGAATGTTTTATCAATATTAGAATTGTGCCTGGAGTTTCTTATACATTGTGTGTTTGCAGCTTTACGACAACCACTTGTGAATCAAGTTGTATTTTATGTAGGTTGTATCCTGTGGATTCACATCCAATGGTATTGCCTCATACAGAATGTTTAAAAGTAGAATCGAAACTAACCACCAGAGCCGCTAGATCTTAAACTAATATTATATTATGTGCAAATCTAACTAGACTCAACCCAGCCGATTAATGGGTTCTACCAAATTGAAGAACCATGCCTATCATACACAACACACTGCAATAGCTCCGGTAACCCGACAATGGGCGCGAGGTTATCTGACGATTAACCGTTTGTATAGTTAATCGTCCTGTCAAATTTTAACAACTCTTTTTTTGAACTTTTATCTGTTCGTTGGTTGGTAAAACGCACGCTTTTCTGACGTGAAATACCTGTTTGACAACTGTAGAAAAACAACTATTACTGCTAAGTGGTTGTAATTTCTAGCAGCTACAGCATTTTACATGGTTAACCCAGTTTTATTTTCAGCATTGCAACATTACCAGAGTGCTTGAGGCATTTTAAATCTGCCACCGGTTCTTCGACAGAGGAAGCGCTTGAAACCGCTACTTTGCACCCAGCAAGATGCCTGGGAATGGAGCACAAAATTGGGACACTAAACTATGGGGCTGACGCAGATCTGGTTTTACTCACAGATGAACTACAGATTCACTCTACGTATATTGCAGGAGAACTTGTTTATACAGCATCTTAAAAATGTGCAATAATAATTTATTTAAGGAATTTCATAATCACCACAAGAGTGGAAATCCATATTATATTGTAAACATTTATATATATACTACTTTCATATTTATAAGTGGTAGCCACTGCCATATCATTTTACTTCATATTCCAATGTTTTAAGTATACAAATTATAATGATGCATTAAATTTTTGGTGGCCTTCTGTGGGTATATTGGTATATTTTGTAGGTGTGTACAAGTTATTTGAAGACAATACAGTACAGTACAGTTATTTGATAACAAAGAATATTTTCAGGCGTCATTTGATTTTCTTATTCATCATAATTTCATTGAGATTAAAATCAAGAACGGGCATTCCTGGCGCAAAGGTTAAAAAAAAGTATAGAAAGTAGTAACGATTATTCAACAAATGTGCCCATAATTAAACCATTCCATCATTTGCAAGTACACTGCACTGTAGATTCATAATTTAGGAATTAGAACTGTTGGTGCTCTCAGCTTCACTTGAAGACTTGCCCAGCTCTGAAACAATCCAAGAATCAACATTCTGAACTCTAACAATCCAGAAGTCAACATTCTGAACCCGCAATGATCATTATCAACATACCTTTGAGTTTCTCTTTCGCTTTTATATTGACAAAGTACATGATAATTCCCACCGTCACCACTTCAAACAAGATAGCCAGACTTGGCCATAACGGTGCAAGGTTGGAATGAATTCTTACCTTTATCTCCGTCTGTGGGAATCAATGTTTATTTTAATGGATAATTATAAATAAAGAGAACAGAATTGTTAATTATTAAAAAAGAGGTCCACATCTGCTAATACAAATATGAATTTGCCAAACACAGAAAAAATATGAACTTGCCAGACAATGCAAAACCAAAGTATTAAATTTCATCCTAATACAAGTCTCATGTATTGAACCCAGAGAAATATATATGTTTGTCTATTAATTAAAAGAAACTTTTGAAATACAGACTAATAGATACAACTACTAGTAACACAATATGTTGGTACACATTATCTTAGAACAGGCATGGGCAACATACAGCCCACAAGCCGGGTCCGGCCCGTCAAAGGATTTTGACCGGTTGCAGGTTATCTAACCATGCCCTGTAATTAAGATATTAAATACCGAACTATTTATGTAATAATCCGGCCCATCAAGAACTTCATTTCCCCACATCTGGTCCACCCACTAAAGAAGTTGTCTTAGAATAACAGCTGATACATTCCCAGACTGGAATGTCTGTTTAAATGATCCCCTAGAGACCTAGTTAATTACTGTGATCTGTGAACATTGAACCACTATACTGCACATCCTTTATTTAATGCATCAATCTAAAGTACCCAGTTGATTGATACATAAAACGCACCACTGCTGTACTTACTGAAACGCTCCCAGCAGTGTTGTTCACAGTGCATTTGAAATTTCCTTTGTTGCTGCTTGTTACTGATATGATGGTCAAAACAGAATTTCCTTGCCCATCCATGGTGATTTTGTAATTTGGATCATTTGATAAGTTCACTTCCTGATGATGGGAAAGGGGTAGACAAGATTGGTATTGGTAACATGTTTAGACGACCAGCTGATTAGCTAGGTTGGTTAATGCAGTCCCTTTAGCTGAAAGGTTGCAGACTTGAAACTGGTTGCTTGCTAGTCAGTTGTGTCCTACTTGTGCAAGGCATTTAATGGACGTTGCCTGAACCCAGTGGATTTATGAAATCTACCAAATTAAAGTAACGTCTCATTTATATACAAAGCACTACAATAGCTCTGGTAAACCAACAGTGAGTGCGAGGTAATCTGACAATTTTTTATGTGGTAACGCTCCTTGTGTTTTCCAATTCACGGTGATAAACATATATATCCCACCCTAAGGGAGACTTACATGTAAAATAGTATGAAATAACTTGTAAACTTTAAATACTAGGATAGGATATTCATTTTTTTTCCCGTGAAACTAATCGTCAGATTACCTCGTGCCCACCGTCGGTTTACCGGAGCTATTGCAGCAGGTTGTGCATGATTCACACTTTACTGTACTACAACCCATTAATCTGTGGGGTTTTGTACCAGCAACCTTTTGGCTGAAAGGAGACACACTAAAACAACAGACTGACCCTTCGGACTATGAACTACTAGAATAAAAATATATTCAAACTTTTTTTCTGACAGAAATTTGAAGTCATAAATCAATAAATAATATATCTCACCTGGCTCCCTGGGGCAGTTAGTGACCATGCAAAATCTGGCTGTGGGTATGAAAGTGACGTGCACATTACCTCTTTATTCTGATCACCCGTTGTGAAAGTGATGGAATGTCCTTTGTGGGGAATTATGGGCTTCAAGAGATCTATTGACAAATTCAACAGTTATGCAAGTTTTAGGATAGGGATAGAACCTCAAACTTTTCGGCTGAAAGGCAACGCACTTATCCACTAGAATAATCTGTGTTTTCAGTGATAAGTTTATATTAAATTACATTTAAAGAGCAGTATCAGAAAACATATATAAAATATGCTTCTATAACTAGCGGTGTCTTGCCATAAACCACCACCACAAAAATATAATTGTTCTGTGTTAAATATATTTAATACAAAACTGTATGTTAGAATAAACAGGAGTGAATTTCGATTTACAATACATTGTTTAATTTGTTAAAATCCTTTACAAACAATTAGTCATAGAAAGGAAAGGATGGGATATGATTTTGAAACCTTGTAACTGAATAAATATTGAACGATAAATATGTTAAAACTGAAGCACTTTCCAGCATAAACTCCATCAAAAAAGTGTAAATGATAACAATTAGTACGGTATATCCAAAAATTAATTCAATAAAACATAAATGTTGTAAATAAATTTATGGAACATGCAAACATAGTATGGATTAGAATTACTGGAATTATTTCATTGAAACTTACTTATCGCTAAGAAATTGTTAACGGTAACATTTCTTTTCATGCACACATAATCTCCAGTTGCTGTGTTGCTTGTTATGGAGTACTGGATTAGATTAGCAGATGCAATTGTCTGATTGTTGTGAACCCATTGATAATCAGTTGATGCATCTCCACTGTTAGAACAGTTTAATACCACGGGTGAGGATAGGCTTGCTGCACTTATATCAACACCTGCAAATGGCAATCATATTTGAATATGTAAAGAAATAGGATAGGACATTCATGTTTATCCCCGTGAATGGGAAATCTAAGGGGGTTAACACTCGGGCAATCGTCAGATCAACTCGCGCCCACCATAGGTTACCGACATTGTGTTGTATAATTAAGACATTCCTTCATTTTGGTAGAACCCATTAATCAGCTGGGTTCAGGCAATGTCAGTTAAGTGCCTTGCCCAAGGACATAACCGACCAGTTTCGTAAGGTCTGCAACCTTTCGTCTGAAAGGCGCCAAACTAACTGGTCGGACAAATATACAAAGGATAATCATATACATCTTGCATTTAACAGCCAACAGCTAGAACACATTATGGGGGTAAAGAAAAATGGTGCAAATATTGTAGCGTTTTAATTTGCTTCGACCACTGTGCCTTTTTTTCATTTTATTTATTTGTAACGTTGTGTTCTTTTTAGATTTCTGTTTAGTTGTCACGTTGTAATTGTTTTATTTTGTTGATTATATGTTTTCCTGGTTTTATGCTAGTGCATGTTGTCAGATGCAACATACCAGTCGACCTTAATGGTTATCGAATGGCAAGTCGAATCACTACAATATCATACCATTCAAAGTAACGATAAGCTAAGTAGAATGAGAGTGGGTTAATATTGTTTAAAGGAATCTTGGACATTATGCAAATTTATTAAGCAGACTGGTTACTATGGACTGATATGAGTATGGTCCATGAATTTATAATTTAATGAAATAATTTTCATATCTGCCTTGATACAAACTATAGGATGTCTCTAAATATTACAGGACCGCTTGGAGCGCTTGGATCACTTATATTGCTATAAAAATTAATTTTAACCCTGTTTCAAACACTAATCTCAAACCCAGAACTAACTTTAACCCCAACCCTAGCATTAATATCATGCCTTAGTAATTACGAAGTATAGTAAGCGGTCCAAGCGCTCCATGCGGTCCTGTAGTATTTAGAGGTACCGCAAACTATATCTATATGTACATTCAATGTAATTAAGTATAGCAAACCATGTCATGCCTACTGGTGTGGTTTTGCATAGGCTAATAAAACTGTTAATAAGGCAGAAGCTAATATTATAAAATAATCACTGCACATGGACTTACCCGCACTAGCGTAAATTTCTTGTGTGAATAATAAAATACTCCAAATAAAGGTCAATTGTATAAACATTTTTATAAACAAAATGTAGCCCGCTAAAACATGCAATGGTGTTGATGATATATTCATGTGTTAAAAATACATGCGTCTAGAGACAGAACGGTAGTCTGATTTTTCTCTGCTGGATGGCGCTATTTATCAGCTGTACTAAAGCGGGGAGGAGGAAAACTACTAACTAAAATTACGGAAATTTTTTAACCCATTCCTGAACACTAAACTTAACCGCAAGACTCAACACTAACTCTAGCCCCATGTTTATTACACCATTTACGCATTTTAAGTAAATAGTGTTTACAATAAAAAAACTGCAAAGAGATCGAATACTTTAACCAATGCTTGGACAAATTCCAAAAATGCTCAGACAAGCTGAATGCGGCGTTATGAATTTGTTTATAACTAAGAAACAAAAGAGTTTATTAAGAAGCCGAAAAAAACCTCCCCGTCGGGGAATCGAACCACAGTCTCCCGCGTTACAGGCGGCGACACTTACCACTATACTAACAAGGAATACGATTAGTAAGTGCAAAAACTAGTATAAGACCGATCAGTCGCGGGTGCCTCTAAATACTACAGGACCGCCTGGATCACTTCGATTGCTATGGAAAGTAATTCTAACCCTTTCCCAAACACTAATCTCAACCCCAGAACTAACTTTAACCCCAACCCTAACATTAATATCAAAAATAGTCACTCCCCAGATAATTCCAAAAAAATAAATAGCGCCACCAAGCAGAGAAAAATCAGACTACCGTTCTGTCTCTAGTCGCATCTGTTAAAAATGCAACGCAATTAATACGGGAAATCGACATTCAACTGGGACTTTATTACACAAATAATCAACAAATTAAGCGCCCACATTCTTTGAAGCTATTACACTCCAGTATGGAAAGTACGGCAGCTGCACACTCGAGATTTTTTTCCCTGCGTCTTTGCACACTTGAAAACCTACCTCTGAACCTCGGGTAATTTACTGTCAGTCCATTTTTTGTTACGTAGCTGACCCTATGTTATGTAGATAGATATGTTAGCTGACGATAACGGTAGATTTAGGATAGAATAATATGTTTGTTTAAGATTTTGGTAAAATAGTAATAAAAAGGAGATTGTATTCACACTTGAAGTGTGCACTTTTGGACGTTTGCACACTGCACACTTAAATATTTGGCGCGTGCACACTCGAGATCTCGGTGAAAATTGACAGACTTTCCATACGGGGCTGTTGGATACGATAGATTCAGAACGTTTGCACACTGCACACTTAAATATTTGATGCATGCACACCCGAGATCTCGGCGAAAAGTGACGTACTTTCCATACGGGATTACACTGAAACTAAAAGCATTGTAACTATTGCGTATAACCGAGTTTATTGCGGCGGCTGGTTTCGATTCTACAACCTTCTAGCTGTCTGCAAATCGCCGATTATCTTCCGGTTAACCTATCTGGCCGGACTAATCGAACCGCGGTACGACGGTGATATTATTATTATGTAGTTAGGTTGATAAACGCTGGTTGTTACACCGCGTAAATCCTGTTCTAATTCGCACCCCTACATAAGTGGTATGCTATTTACTATTTATTCCGCCATTTGTTTTATGCATAACCAAAAGGAGGTTGTACCAAAAGCGCGGCTGCTCGAATATATCCTTTTTTATGTCCCAAAGTTATTTTATCTAAAATACAAAACGCGGAAAAACGGAAGACGGAAGTAAAAAGTTAAACCCCTTAACGAAGTGCTACAGTCCTAAAAATTACACCATCTTCTAATTAAACCGTTCTCTTTCGAATGGTAATGTAAAATGTTAATATCGAATATGTGTACTATTAATATTCATGCAGTACGTGCTGGAGTCGTCTGTACGCTTACACACGCCTGGTTTTATTTACTATGTGAAGTTTGATCTCCAGCGAGGTTTGGGACGAATCGTATTCAATCAATTCTGGGTGAAATTATGTTTCAACATAAAGTTCGAAACAGGATAGTTGGTTTCGATCCCACCACCTTCTGAATCACCGACGGACTACCACTCAACCAACCTCCCCGATAAAATGCTGTCCGATTTTTATACCTTAATGGCAATAACAACAAAATAGCATAGGATATTCGTGTTTATCTCCCTGAATGGGAAAACCAAGGGGGTTATCACACGGGCAATCGTCAGATCACCTTCAATTTGGTGGAACCCATTAATCCACTGGGTTCAGGCAATGTCCGTAAAGTGCCTTGCCCAAGAACACAACCGACTAGCTAGCGACTAGTTTCGCACCTGCAACCTTTTGATTGAAAGGCGAAGCTTTTAACCGCTAGACCAGCCGGACGGACAAATTACAAACCTATTTTCTAGTTGTCACCATATTATCAATTTCACAGCGGAAACACTGCAACTTTATTTACTAAGTTTACAGCTTGACGCCTTTCCAGGTGTTAAGTTTCCAGTGTTATCAAAGCGCTGTAGTGTTTTATCATTGTAATCTGTAACACGTCTGACTTTTTTTTTAAATCTACATCCAAGTAACTTTCTATATCACGGTGGGATATATTTGATTCATTTCAGCAAAGTTTGCGCAATGCAAGGAACGTGACTTCCAATTACGATGATAATGATGTTTATTGTAACTGGTGATTAAAGAATTAGTCAGATCACCTCGCGTCGGTATACCACAGTTATTTCAGTTTGGTTTTGTGTGATTATTGAGTTCCTTCTCTTTTAGTAAGCCCATTAATTCACTGAGTCGTTCGATTGCAGGAAAGTTCTGTGCACAAGGACACAACCGTAAAGTGATTGTTTAATTACCATCAGACCGTTTCTTTAGCTAGCTGCCAGTATTAGGCCTAAAACAGTTCTTGGATAATAATAGTTGAACACTCTAATCGATTTCGAACAAGCCTTCATTTTGTCACCATTGAATGGTGAAGAGATGTCGCGTAGTTTTGGTTTAGTTTATTTTTTTGGTCCTTCGTTACAATAAAGAAGAATTGAACATTTTTTTAATTAAGGAGACAGGATAAAAAGGCAAAACTACAGTAGTTAAAACACGTCAGTGACTAGACACATTGCAAGTTAGCGGAAAAAATGACGTGGCCGTTAAACCTTACATTAATAAAAATAAATTTCAACAATTAAAATCAAAATTAACTAATTAAATTTGATGAGCAACATAATTAGTCTCGTAATCATTCGAATCAAAGGAACACTGCATCATCATGTATTTGCAAGTCATGTTTTAAGAGAGAAAGCAACTTCACCTACAACGAAGTACATTGCATAGTGCGGTGAAAGTTATTCTAGATGGATACTCTTGGGCAAAACTATTTACAAAAACGGATTATGAAGCGACTGCTTTCTGATTTTACCTTATATTTTATTTAACTTTTAATAAATATTCAGTTTGCTAATATTTTATAGCTTAGCAGGCTAATAAAATCTTAGTAGGCTAATGAAAAATTGGTATTGCTGTAAAACAAAACATTTCACTTCGCTTCTTTAAAATCCTATGTTGGAGTAGACTCTGAAGTACAATGAAACAATGCAATGTTTGTGAGAAGACAGTTAAAAGTGATCGTAAGCTATTGCTTCATATGAGAATTCACACTGGGAAGAAACTTTACAAATGCAATGTGTGTGATAAAGCATTCCTTGAGTCAAATAAATTGAAACGACACCACCTTATCCACACTGGAGAAAAGCCTCACAAATGCGACGTTTGCTTAAAGACGTTTAGTCGTGGTAGCATTTTAGTTGTACACCGAAGAATTCACACTGGGGAAAAACCTTATCAATGTAATATTTGCGAGAAATCGTTTGGTACAAGTAGTGCTTTACAAATTCATCGTAGAATTCATACTGGAGAGAAACCTTACAAATGTGAGGTTTGTACGAAATCATTTATGGATGGCGGAACTTTAGCAAAACACCGCAAAATACATATTAAAGAGAAACCTTTTAAATGTGATGTGTGCGAAAAATCATTCAGTGAAAACGGTCGGTTAAAAAGCACTATAGAATTCACACTGGCGAACAACCTTTTAAATGTGACTTGTGTGAAAAATCCTTTAGAGATGCCAATCACTTGAACGAGCACAAGCCATTCCACACCGTGGGTACTCCATACAAATGTGACGTTTGTGAGAAATCGTTTAAACAATTACATAATTTGAAAGCCCATAAAATAATTCACAGTGGTGAAAGACCTTACAAATGCGATGTGTGTGAAAGAACGTTCAGCCGAGGTGGTGATATGAAAAAGCATAAAAGGATCCACACCAGAGAGAAACCTAAGGAAAAGTAAGAAACCTTACAAAGGCAAAGAGATCATTGTAAGACACCAGAGAAAATCACTTACAAGCGGAAAATGTGAAACATCTTACGATGAAGCCTTTCGATAAAAATAGTTGGATTAAACAGTCGGTTATACAATTATACATGCCAATAGCACGCTTTTAAAAGTGTTTAGCGCGCGTTGTGCTTTTACATTATAAAGCTAATTACTTGCAGGAGTGACATTATAATTCGCGTTTTGTTTACACGATATCGACGTTGTTTTTTAAAATTTTTCATGCTGTAATTAAACTGGTCGTGTTCACCATTCGAACGCACGGTCGTACATCAATGCTACAAGGTAATCAAAATAAAATAATACTACAGCGATCTCTATGGCCACAAATTGATGTTTTTATTTTTCGCTAAAGCAAGCAAGAACAGAAAAGACGACAGAATTACAGGGGTATAGTTAAAACATTCTATTTAAAAACAACAGAAAATCGCTGTAACCTGGATAAAACAACGTTAAGCAAACTTTGTTTTTTAACTGTACGCCGATGCTTTAACTTTTTATAGACATAGAATAATGGAAAACTCCCTATTGCGTCCTTACCACATTTTCATCTTTGAGGAATTACAAGAGTATTTGCAGTGTGCATGATTAATATATTTCTACGGTTGTAGTTTAACCCAATAATTTGTATGATTGATGAAGAGCCTGCTGGTTTTGATCCTACCAACTTTATACTGCCCGGGTGAAATTAACTGACGGGGCAACACTAAAATGAGGGAAACAAAGTTCTTTTATCTAAAAATATAAAACGCGGAAAACGGAAGACCCTTTGAGTCTGGAAATCGTGATGGTGCTCCATCAAAAACTGTATTAAAGAAGGTTTGATTTCAGGCGAGAAAAATAGAAGTCGCGTCGGAAAATGATACAATTGCGCTCGAAACTTAAAAAAACGCACAAATTATTGACATCATAGTCAAACCCTTTAGGTGATTTTTAACACACCTCCAGCAATAATGTTGTGGTCTGATGAAACGATAAGATTTTTCCGCGATCGCAGTCAAACTAATATAGTATATATCGATGCTACCGGTAGCATAATTACTTCAGAGAAAGATAAACGTCCGTACTATGCCTACGAAATAGTTGTTCGCCACCCAATAAAAGGAAAATGTCCATTGGCTGTTGCAATTTACGTTGCGAAGCAACATAACATAGCTTCAATATGTAATTTCATGAGTATGTATCGTTCGGCAGAAAATCGTGTTGTTGGTAAAACTCTAGCAATTTTTTTTATTTGTAATGGTAGTATTGCTTTAATTCGAGCAATCCTTTGCTGTATAATGGACCACTCACTTAAAGCTTATTTAACACGATGTTTTTCTTTGGTGACGGGTTAAGCAACGGATGTTACATTTTCTAAACCATTCTTACATTTGTGTGGGTCCCACACGATGAAAAATATGAAAAAAAACTTAGTGGGTTGGTAAGATTTCGGCGTCAAGAGACCATGTATACACTTGGTTTAAATGAGATAACGCAAATACCTATTCATCTTAATTAGACAATTGCAGCATCTTTTAAGGGCTACAACATATCCAAAGTAATAATTGGCGAAAACTATATAATGTCCATCTGGATAAGAAAACTGTAGCATCTTTCAATGCATCCCTTGATGGCAAGTTATGAATATTCAGACGCTTCGTGTATATAGACGCCCGCGGTTATTATATATAAACTATACATCAAACTGAAGATATTTTTAAGGGCTACAGCCTATTTAAAAAAATAATTGGCGAAAACTCCGGAGCATCCCTAAATGACAAGTTATGAATATTCAGACTCTTCGTGCATGTAGCCCCCGCGGATATTGTATAGGTATAGGATAGGATAGGATATTCATCTTTATCCCCGTGAATGGGAAAACCAAGGGGGTTAACACACGGGCAATAATCGTCAGAGCACCTCACGCCCATCATCGGGTTACCGGAGCTACGGGCCGGACAGTATTAGACCAACGGGCCGGACAGTATATAATCTATATATCAATTTGAAGGTATTGGCAAGGTCTAGGCCCTACAACATATCCAAAGGAATAACTGGCGAAAACTCTATACATGTGTTAATATTTTACATTTTTTAATAAACAAAAAATTATCAGACGCAAGAGCACAGTTTAATTAGAGGATGGTGTAATTTTATGACTGTAGCCCCTCGCAAAGGGGTTTAACTTTTTACTTCCGTTTTTCCGCGTTTTATATTTCTAGGTAAAGAACTTTCTTTTTTTATCTTGTGATTACGATATAAAGGTTAAACAGAGATATAATTAATTATTTTAACGGTGCTAAAAAAATATCCCCGTAGTATGGGTATACAGTGGAACCCCGCTTACCTGACCACCTACGGGACCGTTATCAAGCGGTCGCGTTTGTAGCAATTTCGCCATTATGTATTATATTATTTGCTTTTGGGACGCATTATGCAGATTTGTTTTACTGTTTTAACATACAGCCTGTAATCCGGCTTAGGAAACTTCTGTTTCCTGACTAATTCTTCTCTCACGAACCACGTGTTATGCCGCCTTTTTTTGTACACGTATCCGCTTGTTCTGAAACGTGGTGTTAACGAATTATTCTAAACATGTGGCTTAACGTAACGACAGCCTAAAAACGTCTAATGATATGCAGTCTACGATTCGGCTAAAGAAATCAGAGTATAAGAACAACGTCTAACTGTACGGCAGCCGATCATATTCAACCAATGAAAGCGAAATTGAACTATTTGAACTGTTTGTACTTTACTGTGTCAGCTCATTAATAAACAAGAATAAAAGCCCCTTCCGTGAGTTGTCGGATTGCGAGAGTCAAATAACAAACATATATTGGCGACCCCCTACAGTGGTGACTACCCAATACGTGTGGAACACGCAAGTCTATTAACGAAGAAAAATTGTGGGCAACGCAATCATTTAAGTTGGCATCATTCGTCCGAGGTTTGGCTTCAATCGTTCAAGTTGGTATCAACAATCTTCCGAGTTTTGGCAATAATTTTCTGAGGTTTGGCAGTAATTTTCATCCGAGGTTTGGCATTCGTCGTGGGAGAGACTTTTCTGTGTGCGCTTGGAATCTTCTCTGTTGGTCGAGGAATCATCGTCTCTACGTGTCATCGACAGTATAGTGTCCTTTATATTTATTAGTTTTAATTTGTGTTGTGGGTATTTGATAATTTCGGGTTAATATATACTAACTTGGTTTCTCTTTATTTAATGGTTAAAATTATTTTTGTATCGGGCCAACGTAACTTAGTTTGATTTCCTGTTCTATGTGTTTGGTTGGACTGGTACAAGATAGTTATTCTAATCTTGGCACAGAGATGGCGTTAAGCGGATTTTCATTAAACAATTTATTTCCCAGAAGGAACCCAAGACACAGCCCTACACAGACCAGTACGACACAAAGCGTCACCTTTGCAAATGCATTTGATAACGGACACATCACACCAGAATCGTCGGACAGTTCAGCGCAGGTCAGTAATGCTTCTTGCTTTGGGTTACCCGATAGTCTTGGCACGCCCTTCGATTTAGACGACCGTGTTGGACGGCATCGACCAGATAATGTACCGCCCACAACATACCCCATGGAACGCCCTTTATTTCCTTTTATTGTCCCACTTTCCTCAGCCCACCCACCCGATTATTTTTGTCCTAATAGAAAAATAGATTTACGGCCCATCTGGCGTCACTCTATAGCATTTTGGTTCGACTATGTGGAAACCGTGTTTGTAAAAGAAAACGTAACTAGCGAAAGGGACAAGTTTGATGCGACCATTGTTGCCCTAAGCGACGAGGTTATCGAAAAGATACATTTCGTAATAAATCCCAGCTCTGCCACTCCTTACAGCGACCTTAAAAACGCTGTGATCCGTAAGTTTACCCGTAGTAACGAACAAAATTTATATTCTTTTCTCGAAACGCGCGACTTGGAAAATTATTCGCCGAGTGAATTCGTACATAAGTTGCGCGCGAAATTAGGAGCTCATCGTGATTCGTCCCTTGGTGATAGAATTATTCGTCAAAAGTTAATTAAAGCCGTCCCTCCGAATATTGGCATTATTTTGCGGTCCAGAGCAGATCTCGAGTTAAATAAGTTGGCAGATTTAGCAGACGATATTTCGCAAGACTTTGGGCAAGAAAAAGATTTGTCGGCAGAGCTCCAAAGAGCAGGCGTTAGTTAACAAATCTGTGGAGCAACGTATTGACAAATTGACTGAATATGTTAAAAGTTTGATTGTTGCGTCGAAATCTAAGCTAAGTTCGCTTGCAGAGCCTGTTTGTCGTGCGGTTTCTTTCCCCAGTAGACCACGTTTTCCTTATAGACCGCAGTTTGGGCGTGGCTATAATTCGCGCAAATTTGTTCCTCGTGGGCCACGTGGCGATTTTCCTCGTGGTCAAAGATTGTGTTATCGACACCAGCGTTATGGTAACGATGCCTGGGGCTGCGACGGTCCCTGTAACTGGAATCAATTTTCAAAAACACGCACGTTTCTGAGTAGGATCCCTCATAAGCGTGCTTATTCTATTGCCTCTTGTATGCGACCTATACCTCATTTTTCTTTAGATAATTTTTCGTCTAGTCGATTGTTGCGTGTTTTTGACAGGCGAAATAAGCTTAATTTTTTAATTGACACGGGGTCCGAGATTTCTATAGTGCCTGTGAGAGATAACGTTAACTCCTTGTTTCGCTCGAATAAATCTAAACTGGTCACACTGAACGATACTGAAATAGAGTGTTTTGGTAATGAATATTTAGAGATTGATTTGGTTAATTGTGGAGTCTTTCATTGGCGTTTTAAAATAGCAAATGTGCGTTTGCCGATTTTGGGCGTTGATTTTTTGGAGCATTATGGTTGCGTTATCGATTTCCGTAATCGGCGTGTTAAAATGAGTGGTCCACGCGTATCTTTATCTGTTCCACCACGTGTTTCGAAACCACGTGGCGAGTCGTTTTCGGAGTCACGTGTTAATAAATGTGCAAATTCTAACGGCCCACATGTTGAGGAAGCAGGCATTTCCTGTGACCCAGTTCACAATAGCCCAGTCTGTCACATTGTTAAGCCTGCAGATGTGACGGATTTCAACCATTTCCCCGACTTATTTCCTTCTGCGTTCGATGTGTCACGTTTCAATCTCCCTGTAAAGCATGATGTTGTCCACGCTTTAGAAACTACTGGTTATCCCATTAAGTCACGCGTTCGCCGTTTAGATCCGGAGCGTTTGTCTGCAGCTAAGGAAGAAATATCTAAACTGCTTAAACAAGGTATTCTTCGGCCTTCCAATAGCTCCTATGCCTCACCTCTTCACTTGGTTAAAAAGGGCGATGGTTTTCGCGTTACGGTTGATTATCGCCAATTGAATTTGCAAACAGTCCCCTCCCGTTACCCCATTCCCTTATTAGCAGATTTAACGTCTAACCTTAGTGGCTCTACTATCTTCAGTAAAATCGATCTTAAATCGGGTTATTTTCAAGTCCCCGTTAAGCCTGAAGACATTCACAAGACAGCAATGTTAACGCCGATTGGACTGTTTGAGTATACGCGTCTACCTCTTGGTTTAAAGAATAGTGGGGCCACATTTCAAATGTTCGTGGACAAAATTTTTGGCGATTTGAATTTTATTTTCAACTATATAGACGACGCTATTATTTTCTCGAAATCTAAGGAACAGCACGTAGAGCATTTGTTGGCTGTGTTTGAGCGCGTGTTGGAGTTTGGCCTAATTTTAAATAAGGAAAAGTGTATTTTTGGCGTAGAGACACTTGATTTTTTGGGTCACACCGTATCAAAGGACGGTTTAACTCTGCCTAAATCTAAAGTCGAAGCGTTGTCTGAGTTCCCCAGGCCGCTAGATGTCCGTGGTTTGCGACGGTTTTTGGGCGGTATAAATTTTTATCATAGGTTTATTGACGACTGTGCAACTGTTCTAGCGCCATTAAATGCTCTTGTATCGCCCAAGTCAAGTAAGTCTGCACCGGTCGTTTGGACTAAGGAAGCCATTAAGGCATTTCATGATGTTAAGCGATTAATTGCCAGTAAGATAACATTGTCTTTTCCTGTCACTGGTGCTGAGACTAGACTTGTGACGGATGCAAGTTTGGTAGCAGTCGCAGGTGTTTTGGAACAAAGACTGGACGCTGGTTGGGCTCCGTTGGCCTATTTTTCTAAAACACTAACTTCTCCAGAACGCAAGTATAGATGCATTTGATTTAGAGTTATTGGCTGTATTTGAGTCCATTAAACATTTCAAATATTATCTGGAAGCGCGGGAGTTCACTATAGTGACTGATCATAAGCCATTGGTACATGCGTTCGAGACACGTTTTGAAACAGCTTCCCCGCGACAGAGTAGACATTTGAGCTATATAGCAGAGTTTAATTGCCACATGGAGTACGTAAAAGGTGTAGATAATGTCGTGGCTGATTGCTTGTCCCGTCCACAGGTTAACGCGGTATTTACCATCAACGAGCCTGGTATCGATTTCGTTGAATTTGCGGCAGCGCAGGGGTCCGATAGGGACATTCAGGATATGGAGGTGTTGTATTCGCCACGTTCGGGTTTACAGATAGAGACACGTTTGTTGCCCGAGTATGGGATTAATCTGTTAGGAGACATCTCTTCTGGGTCGTTTCGTCCATTAGTTCCTGCCGTGTTTAAACGTAAAGTGTTTGACCATTTTCATGGAATTGCTCATCCCGGTATTCGTGGTTCACAGCGATTAATTGGCGAACGTTTCGTGTGGAATGGAATGAATGCTGACATTCGCGATTTTGCTAAAGCATGTTTACACTGTCAGCAGTCAAAGGTGAATCGTCACACGCATACTAAGATTCAAACTATTTCTGTTCCGTCCCAACGTTTCCACAGTGTCCATATTGATTTGACTGGCCCTTTACCAAACTGTGAGGGGTATAGATATGTGTTATTGATCATTGACCGCTTTACTCGTTTCCCTGTTGCCGTTCCATTAATGGACATGTCTGCAGAGAATGTTATTCGTGCATTTTGCTTACATTGGGTCGCCTGCTTTGGCGCGCCAGCTCAAATTGTTTCAGATAGAGGGAGCCAATTTACATCACGTTTATGGTCGGACTTAGCTCGTTTTCTTGGTACTAAGTTAATCTTTACGACAGCTTTTCATCCACAATCAGATGGAATTGCGGAGAGGTTTTTCCGCACTTTTAAGGCATCTTTAATGTCAAGGTCGAGTGAATCTGGCTGGTTAAATGATTTACCATGGGTCATGTTAGGTTTGAGAGCCGCTTTTAAGCAGGATCTTGGCTGCTCCTGCGCTGAGTTAGCTTTCGGCATGCCGCTACGATTACCTGGTCAGTTTTTTGAAACTCCGGATTTTACTGTAGACCATGGTACCTACTTGCATGAACTGCGTAAGCGAATGGAGAGTTTGCGTCCGACCTTGCCTCGACCACCTCACAATACTTCTTCCTATGTTGACCCTCAGCTGTGGACTTGTTCGCATGTCTTTGTGCGCGTTGACACAGTCAAAAGGTCCTTACAGCGTCCTTATACCGGTCCTTTTCGCGTGGTAGATCGTTCGGACAAATATTTCACCATAGATTTCGGTAATCGACAAACTACGGTGAGCCTTGACCGACTTAAGAAGGCTAGTGCATTGTTTGATATTACGGAAGCTCCGAATAATCAATCTGGTTTAACTCAGGTAAATGGCGAAAATAATATAATGAATATTGCAACTGATGTGGGAGTTCCCTTTATTGATGATGTTGTGGAAGAGGGAGAGGTGTCCACATCGCCACCTGAAATTAATGCGAGTGTTCCTTTTCATAATAACATACTGGGTGAGCTAGAGTTATCCACATCGCCACCTATTCGTCAGAGTCGTATTGGTCGTAAAATCCGCAAGCCAGTCTATCTGTCTAATTACGAGACCGAGTTTTAGAAAGATCGCCCTATGTGGAGTATTCGGTTTTGTTCTTCTTTTATTTAGTTGCCAAAGAAAAAAACCTATAGCCCCTCTCTGGTCCTTATAACTTTTTTAACTATTTTCTGCCTTTCTAATTTTTGGGGTACGTTCTGGACGGTTATGTTTCTGCGTGGCTGTTGTCCAATCTTGGTCGGCGCGATTGGTGGTCACGTGCGGAGGCGTCGAAACGCTCAGAGACGAGACATTGCTGATTATGTGTGGACTGATCAGGCTGACTGTTTTAATATACCCACAATTTTTAACCATCCACTCTCACCCCTCATACAATCCCAAACGATTTGATTTGTGCCTAGAGTAGAAAAACAACCCTTGTTTCCAGTTTTTCCAGATTCACCGGACCGATGTCCTGCAAAGCTACAAGTTGGATCCTCGCATCACCGTCTTGTTTTTATTCGTCGCGAATTTCCTACAACCGTTTTCCTATATATACCTCATATTGGACAAATGGTTTACAAATTTAAAAAACTCCGAGGAAGGGAAGTGTTGTAGCAATTTCGCCATTATGTATTATATTATTTGCTTTTGGGACGCATTATGCAGATTTGTTTTACTGTTTTAACATACAGCCTGTAATCCGGCTTAGGAAACTTCTGTTTCCTGACTAATTCTTCTCTCACGAACCACGTGTTATGCCGCCTTTTTTTGTACACGTATCCGCTTGTTCTGAAACGTGGTGTTAACGAATTATTCTAAACATGTGGCTTAACGTAACGACAGCCTAAAAACGTCTAATGATATGCAGTCTACGATTCGGCTAAAGAAATCAGAGTATAAGAACAACGTCTAACTGTACGGCAGCCGATCATATTCAACCAATGAAAGCGAAATTGAACTATTTGAACTGTTTGTACTTTACTGTGTCAGCTCATTAATAAACAAGAATAAAAGCCCCTTCCGTGAGTTGTCGGATTGCGAGAGTCAAATAACAAACATATATTGGCGACCCCCTACACGTTATCGGGGTGGTCGTGTTAGTGAATTTTGATTTGCAGCAAGTTGTCGTCATATGCAGCTTAAACGTCTGCATTTTTACTAAATTTTCACCAAATGCCATTATTTTTATTAAATACTGCAGAATAAATTTAAACAACTGTTAGTACTGAAAGTTTTGGACCAAAATATGGCGGTTGTGGTCTGGAAACCGGGGTGGTCGCGTTATTGAAACATAATGCAATGCATTACCATAGTAAATTATTTGGGACCGTACTAAAGTGGTCCTGATAATGAGGTGGTCGTGTTATCGAGGTGGTCGTCAAGCGGGGTTCCACTGTATATAGGCATTCGTAAAAATCGATACTAGCATCTCATCTTTTTTATGGATATATTGATACGGTACCGGTTTTATATCTTCAAGATAATTGGAACCAAAATAATTGATATAAATCAAACCTGTTTAAAACATTTTAAAAATTTTGGTGTGGCACTTACACACACTTGACATTATAAAAATGTACAACCTCCAGCCTTTCTTTCAGAAACTCGTCTTTGGCAAGACCTTTAGATTCTTTACCTAAACTGCTTTCGAGGCCTTCGTATTTCGTAATAAGTTCTGGAATATACCAAGCTAGCGCTGGTTAAACTAACACTTGCGATTGAATTCCAGGTTAAAAAAATCGCGTGGTTCAAAATATACTAGGTCATAATGAGTAGTCGTGAATTTTCCGCGGACTGTCGAATCTACGTTGGAAATTTGCCGCCAGACGTGCGTGACAAAGAAATAGATGATCTGTTTTACAAGTATGGAAATATACGTCACATAGATCTGAAAACACACAGAGGGTCACCGTTTGCTTTTATTGATTATGAAGATTACAGGTATTTCACATATTATACCAATGTTCTTTGGTAGATTGTACAATTTGTATATTATCCTGTTTGCTTTAATACTTATGATTGCATTTAATATCAATTTGCTGTGGACTTGTTTTGTTATTGGTGTTTTATAATTTTTCATATTACTATTTCTACTAGTTAAAAGGAAAATTGAAAAATTAATGTTGGTTTAAAATTAAAAAAAAATCGACTATACACCACGATATAGATTTTTAACTTAAACATGATCCAATATTGCTCATATGTGTATAAAAATTGGTGCCATTGTTCAAAAACAAAAAGTCAGATTTGATTGCTTTAACAGTTTTATTTAAAAAAATGCTATGTAGGGGTATTCTTTCTAGAATCAATATTCAAATTTGATTCGTAAAATATATTATGAGAATTTTATTTTGGCTCTAGCAACTTGATATTATGGGGTCAACTGCTTCTATTCCTAGATGTAGAACAAAATAACTTTTATATAATATTTAACATAAATCCAACAGTACTGTTACTAAAAACGTTTTTTGATTAATCTCAAGTCTATTACAGAAGGAGGTGAAATTCTATGTAAAAAAATATTGATTCCAGTATTAAAATCTAACCTGATTTGGATGAATAGGATAGGATAGGATATTCATGTTTATCCCCGTGAATGGGAAAACCCCAGGGGTTATAACACGGGCAATCGTCAGATCACCTCGCGCCCATCGTCGGGTTACCGGAGCTATTGCAGTGTGTTGTATATGATAGACACGTTCCTTCAATTTGGTAGAACCCATTAATCCGCTGGGTTCAGGCAATGTCCGTAAAGTGCCTTGCCCAAGAACACAACCGACTTTAGCTAGCGAAGTCATCCTTAGTGCCATATCTCAAAACAGGACTGTTCATGTGTGATTTTCATCCAATTTAACAAAATTTAAAAAGCAATATCTACATGAATACACCAGGAAATTTTGTTCAAATTAAAACCTTTTTTTTTTTGATGGTCTTTTGCAAAAACTACCTAGGAAAACTTCATTATACCCAACAGAACTTACAGAGCCTTTAAGTGTACGGAGGATTCTTTAGTGGTGAAAATCCTTAATAGTCTTAACACCAGTTAGATATGCTTGTTAATATTGTCTGTTACTTATTTTTTAACTTGTATACAGGATTCTTTTATAGTCAAATTACCAATTTACTTTTCATCTTTGTCTTATTTCTACCCGACTTATCTGTTATGTTTTTTTATTTAAAAGTGGATGGAATGGAATGGAAGGAATAAGGAAATAAATCTCTGGATCATTTTGGAATCCTTTGGAATAATGGAGCATTAGAAGCATATGGAGTTTACGGTTTTATTTAAAACTTAATTGGTTTAATGGTTTAACTGTCTCCTGTGTTATAATTGGCTGATGCATGTTATGGGTACCAGGGATGCAGATGACGCTGTTCGGGCACGGAATGGATATAATTACGACGGATACCGATTGAAAGTCGAACGTCCTCGTGGTGGGTCTTCTGGAGATTCAAGCCGCCAAAGTTCCTACGTTCGTGGGCGACCAGGGCCGCCATCGAAACGAACTGACTACCGTGTTCTTGTTGAAGGTGATCCTTATTTATTTTGTACATTTGAGCATTATTTTCAGGTGAAACTCAATATTTTATGTAAAAAACAAATGGTTACAAAGTTTCTATGTTTTATGTAAGGTTTGTATAATAGCCTACTAGTATAATAATTATTTTTCCCAAAAGAATTAACTGACAATAGGCTATGTCTCTATTATTATGAGGTCTTATTCTCTTATTGCCATTTTTTTAAGTGGTGTTTTATTTAAGAACGAGTATGTTGTTGTTACACTTTATACACAGTAAGCATGGTTCTCTCTTAACTCTGCCATTATACTTTGTTCTAATTTTTCAGAGAACTGTTTAATGGTTTCCGTTTCATTGTATATATGTACAGTTCCACGACTGAACTATTGAAGTAAATTTATAAACCTTTCTTTAAATATTCTCTAAATATTAATATTCCCTTTGACCTCTTCCATTTCAGGCTTGCCAAGAAGTGGTAGTTGGCAGGACTTGAAGGATCACATGCGAGAGGCTGGAGACGTTTGTTACTCCGATGTTTATCGCGATGGTAGCGGCGTGGTCGAGTTTATGAACCGGGAAGACATGAAGTTTGCTCTCAAGCATATGGATGACACTAAGTTCCGATCTCATGAGGTAAAATTGTACATCTACCACACGGTGGCAAATATTGTCCAACCGGTTAGTCTGGCGGTTTAGTGCGATGACGCCTTTTAACCGAAAGGTTGTAGGTTCAAAACTGGTCGCTAGTGAGGCGGTTGTGTCCTTGGGCAAGGCACTTAACAGACATTGCCTGAACCCAGCTGATTAATGGGTTCTATCATATTAAAGAACGTGTCTATTATACAAAACACACTAAAATAGCAATATTAAGCCAACGGTGGGGGCGAGGTGATCTGACGATTGCCTGTGTGTTAACCCCCTTTTCCCATTCACGGGGATAAACATGAATATCCTATCCTTTTACATGATTAAACTGGAACAAGAATTCAAGATTTGAGACAATACAGCCTTGTTATATGCTGGAAATAGTATAGTTGAAACAAACTTTCAATTGTAGCTTTAATCATTATCATCGTTGAATGAAATGAAAAACTGGTGTGTAATATATGATCCGCTCAAAAAACACTGCAATCTTGATGAATGCTGGGATTAGTGTGGTTTCCCCAGAATTTTAATTGAAGCGTAAAATAGCATCAGTCTGTGTACCATGCGAATTCCACCATGCAACAAGGTTGTAATGTTCTAATGCGAATCATGAACTTTTTTTAACAAAAGTTTAATTTTAACCATTTGTTTTGTGTGTCATATCATTCAGGGTGAAACTTCCCGCATTCGGGTGAAAGCAGAGAATGAAAGGTCGCTGAGTCCACGAAGATCAAGATCGCGCTCGCGTCGTCGATCTCCGACCTATTCTCCCAGGAAGTCTCGCTCAAGGTCGAGGTCCAGATCCTAAACGAAATGCTATAATGCATAGCCCTTGTGAATAAACCACCTTATGTTTTAAAGCAATGATATCAAACCGTATGAGACAGTTAAATCCATTGAAAGAAAAATGAAAGCATTGTTTGTAAGACAGCAAAGTTTGTGTGGATACTTGGCAGTTAAGGTTAGCTCAGTTTGTTCGAATGTAGGCTCTCAATCGATAGGCTGGGATATTCATGTTTTTCCCCGTGAATGGGAAAATCAAGGGGGTTAACACACGGGCAATCGTCAGATCACCGCGCACCCACCGTCGGGTTACCGGAGCTATTGCAGTGTGTTGTATATGCTTCACACGTTCGTTCAATTTGGTAGAACCCATTAATCCACTGGGTTCACATAAGGTATGTTAAGTGCCTTGCCAAGGACACAACCGACTAGCTAGCGACCAGTTCCGACCTTTAACCTTTAGGTTAAAAGGCGTCACACTAAACCACCGAACTGTTGTTTTCCGCGAAACTAGCTTATCAATTTGTGTCTTTTTGGAAAAAGCAATTGTAAGACGTCGCCTAATTTTAAAAAGAACTGTATCTTAATACACTACACTGGAA
>CH002905.1:34606-52463 GCA_000149265.1 Ciona savignyi | reverse complement strand
TTATTTTTTGTCAATGGGAAGTCACGATTAATTTCCCGTTTTTGATAGCTTAGTCGATGAAATGTTTCCTGCAAAGTCGGTTTAACGCATGCCAAGCATCGTGTATACAAACATGTGTTTTCTGTTATATTTGTTATATAAACCGTGTACAATTTCATAATATCATAGTTTATTCGGTGGGCCTTGCTTAGCTAAGCCCCTCTCTCAACCTTTTACCCTACTTACCCAAGCTATGCCCCTGTGTACAGTGCTTAGACTGGCTGCACGCTGCGCGATAACCCAATAAAATACTTCACCTATGTTTACCCCTTGTCTTATCCTGGTTATTGCCCGTTAAATTAAGAGCGCTGCTACAAATGTATTCTTTTTTTGGATATCTAGTTCAGTTTATTGTCTTTATATACGTTTTAAAGATACACACATTATTATTATGGTTGAAGAATCAGGAAGACTAAAACTAGAGTTGGTAAAACAGGTAAGCGTGACCAAAAAACCTAATTTTACCATATATATCCCCTATTGGACGGGTCGCTTTACCGCACACTTTTCTTCGAGGTTTAGTGTAATTTTTGATGAACGTTTATTTTTTTATGTGGTTTGGTGGCCACGTCTAATTATACCGAACCTTGATAATTTATTGGTTTTTAGACGTGTTCTAACCACTGTCGTTTTCCAAATTTGTATCAAAGGTCCTGCTTCGTGTTTTCATCGTGGAAACAAAAAATAAACTAAAACTAATATACAAACAAACCAAATTTTGTAACATTTCTCTCAGTAATGGAAAAAAATCAACTAAAGAAAACTTAATAGGTTCTTTCTTTAATGTCAAAAGCCTATTCACTAAGTAGCCTACCAGTGAAAATTACTGTTGACTTAATATTAAAATTGTTATATTCTGACGGTGAGGGTCAAATTCAGGGCCTCAACAAGCACAAGTGCAGCCGCGTGGCATTCGTTTTTTAAAGGCCAATCTGTTATATGGAATGGCTATGGATTCACCCACTGTTTTTTTTACGTTGAACGTGACATTCCACAACGGCATTGACAAACAAGCCAAGTAGTTTTGTACAAGTGGCGACTGCCGCAACCGCCAAGATATAAGGGGCAACATAACATTCAGAACTTTAAGGCCAATCTGTTTGAAATTATGGAAATTAAAAACCGCCAAAGTGGACAGCACTCAGGATAGGATAGTCATGGTTATCCCGTCACTAAAAAAAGCCACAGTTGTATGACAAGCTGCTTAGAAAGGTTAACGACTTTACAGTTTGCCATGATTTTTTCGAAATGTGAGTCGATTCTTTTAAAACCAATTGTTTTAGTTAATTCTTTGTAATGATATTTTTCAGCCTGTACAGTCTGTTACACATGCGAAATTTTATAGATCTATTGCATCCTTTGGTATACATGATCGTGCAGTTGCTCCGACCTCGCGAGTTTGTTTCACCATACAAAGATTTTCCATACTGTTGTTTCCAAATTTCATGCATTGGCATTATGTCAAAGGTAAAAATCAACTAAAACGTAATAATTTGTTTTGTTGATAATAATTATGTCTTTCCGGGAAGTACACTTTATACTCGATCCAAAGGATTAATAATATAATAAACATAAACGGTTTTCTTTACTGTAATAAAACGTTCCAGACACAGGACATATTCTTAAAATGATTTATAAAAGGTAAACTTGATTAACTAACTGTAGTGACGTAAATGCAATAGAGTGATAAATAATTTTCCCAACATCTGCAGCTTTTCTCTTGACACCAAACGTATTAGCCGACAAATTTCTAATTAATTTTCGAGAGTAAGCTTGTATAAATACCACGTCACTAAAGAGAGTTGTGTATGCTAATGCGGGCGGGTATAGCAATACAATTTCTCTTGAAGTATTTTTGTAACCAAACTTGTTCAAATTTGTAGAAACATCGTTGTCCAATGGGTAAAATAAGAATCCTGTCGTACAGTTCACGTTTAATATTGTTTAAAAATCTTCTTTATACAAATATGAAATTCTTGGTTATGTTAATCATTTTGTTTGGACTAGACATTTCAGAAAAATATATTTAAAAAAAATTCACTATAATATGTGATTTTAAGACCTTGCTGTTATATGGGAGAAATGAAACCTCAACAAGGATAAACTGAAATTAATTTCGGATTCTCCAAGTAAAATTCTTCCGATTCGTCTGGTGGTGTAGTGCGACGACTTTCAACCGAAAGGTTAAAAAAGGTTTTGAAGAGACCGTTGAGATGTATCAGTTTATTTAATTTGTGTCGTGTCTTTTAATATTACCTTTCATTGTGTAGTATAAAAGTCTACTGTGTAAAATATTTTACAAAACCGCGAACTTTCGGTAATATCTTAACGTTAAAGTGAAATAACATGTTACTAGAAGTACTGATATGCTATACACGTCTGCTGTATTAGGCGCATCCAAAGGACATACCAAAGCGTATTTGGAGAATAATATATTAACCACTATAACAATTTAAGCCTTGATTATTATAAAAATAAGTGATTTCCATTTGGACAATAACATGTATTGTGTAATGAACATGGATAACAAGATCGGTTCTTAGTTAAACATAGAATTTCAAAGTAACTAGATGCATTTTTACTGCGTCTGCGCTTTGCTTAATTACACATCCGATCTTTTGTAATATCAGTTAGAATGGACTTTGTGGACACAAGGATAATTGCCAAGAATGGTTCGTATTTTATTAAACGTCGCTGACGTCTGCTTACCCTAAATGATTCAACAACATTAATGTAAACATCTACCAAGTTTTTAACCACAATGTTGCCGAGTTCATCCAACCTTTTAAAAAACTTGGATTTTTGTAAATTGTGTACCCGCCGTAGGCGCCAAGCAAACCCAACACTCCAAGGGAAAACTTCATTTCTCTCATCATTCTAATCATGATAGGATGGTTTTCCATGTAATTCCTTATAATGGAAGCACGCGCATTTGCGTGAGGAAACGGTTTATCAGGAATCTCTTCGCCAAGAAATTCGCACAGTGGAGCCCATCCGTCTTTGAAGTTGTACACAAGCAGCCTGTCCTTTGGTGCATTCTGTAGTAAATCTTGTATAGTGTTATAAGCGCAAACGTAATGTATGTTTGCATACTTACAAGAAGGATGTTTGCGTTGTGGGTTCTATATAAACGTTTCATCACAAGCTCGTTTCTGTCAATTGTGGACCAAGGCCACCGTCGGCGTGAAGATGTCACTACTTGCACTATAAAAAAAACAGGGAAAGCACGCTAATTAGTCCCGTATCGAATTAAACTGAGTACCACATATAAACGCAGGCTACATACTGGCAGACTCTGCGAATCGAAAATATTGCCATCCAGAATACGACAAAACTTGCATCAGTATATACAAAGGATCAGAATCAATTGAGGTCATTTGAGATAGGGCGCTTCGGTACCAAGAATCCTCATCTCGAATAGAAATCACAATCTGTACGCAGTGCAATTATAAATCGTGTCCTATTTGAAGACGTGTCGTAAATGCTGATCTTACTTTGGCATCTGGGTAAGCCTTTAAGATTTCCTCCCAAAAGAGATAACAGGGACTATCGAGGACTGCATCAACGCCTTTATACATTCTCTTAAAGTCCTCAGCTGTTCCTCCATATTTAATAAGCTTGCGCCATTCCTTTCCCAGGTACCAAGAGTTTTCGAGCCAGTCGTATGTATTGTACCCAAACTCTTGGAACACTGCTGTCATAGTTTTAGTACCAGTTTTGGCATAACCGGCATAAATTACCTTCATTCTTTCCTTTTGTTGCTAAAGATGCTCGATTAAGTCAACAAGAGACGTGTAGACGAGCTACGTGTTTATGCACAGTTATCTGTTTATGCACAAATCATCTGTTTTATTCGACAAAGTTAGCAATTCTACGTTAATGGTTAACCGCAATGATATTTACTTTTGAAGAGTTTCAAGGAGGGCGGAGATAAACATCGAAAAGAAGTTTGGTTACCCACAAACCAATCCGTTTTTGCCAGCAGAAACAAACGGCATACTCGGTTTATAAAATATATCGTGGGACCTGCTTGCGCAAACGTAGAAAACAAGATGTTTTTGCAAACAATGGTGATAAAGCAGGTGTTTGACACTCTTAAGTTGTAAATTCAGGTTTTACAGTCCATATGGCGAAGTTACTTTTGCACATGAACGTAAACATAAAAGCCAAAGTGCAGAATACATAACTAATTCAAATTTAGGCAATCAGCTCCAGAAAATCAAATGCCAAAAAAGTTAAGTATGCCTAAATACGTTATTTAGTAAAACCTTCTTGTTACCACGGAAAATCACCCAAAGAAAAATACACAAGTAAATAAAGTCATATTACCATTATATAAAACAGCTAAACAAATATACATATCGAGGTAGAAGCTGTTTGTTAGCGACGCCAGTCCGTTGACGACAAATTCTTTTTTTCCTTTTTGGATACCGATTCTCTCCTTTTAAACTGCATAGCGTTTTAACGGTGTCGCACTAACCCACAAGCCTTTTCAAATACGAAAAAATAAATCAACCGTTTTCTTTAAAATAATTGTTATTAAATGTTGACATCAATCACGCACTTATTCTGTTTTACATTGCAGTAAGCTATTGCCAACTCATACGGTCTAACCTATTAGTCGTGTTAAGCCTCCTTCTGGTGCGACCTACTTACACCCGAGTCCTTAACATGCGAAACAGTTTAAACGCGCTGACTCGCACACTCCAAATCTCACTATGGTTAATGGGTGGTTTCTTAATTGACTGGACGTTATGCGTTGATCGATTTTCCATTACAATATTATTACATAAATATACACCTAACAATTATTAATAAACAATTCGCTTACCGACTGTTTTCCCGTAGGTCTATAGATTCAGTGCAAATATACGTGTCATTACAAGAATCAGTACAATAAAGAAAAGAAAACCACGAGGTTCACGGAATTATAAAACTATATGCATTATTACGATATTGACCTCACAATAGTAAACATAGACATTTTAAAAACATTAAATCGGAACCATATTATGATTTACAGATGTTACAGGTCGGATTGCTGTCGAAGACGTTTAACCAGTTATTATGGGTCCCATTTGGAAAAATGGGACACATATTGTTTTTGTCCGTTTTTTTTTTTCTTTTTTTTTTCGTCAAACGCTTGACAGGCATGGCTTGTGGCTCCGACATCTACCAGAAAGGATAATGAAATCGCAATGAAACTTAGTCATTGGTTAGACCACATGGTCTAGATGATTTAGTGTTTTTGGGCATAGCGCATGAACGGCTGCTCCAATTTTGATCAGATTTGGTAAAATAGTAGCGTGTTAGCCACTGCGTTACCAATTAAAAGAAACAAAATATTTACCTAGGGAAATACCCTAAAAATGAAGATATGTTTCTAAATCAAGATTGTGACAGGCATGGATTGTGGCTCCGACATCTATCAGAAGGGATAATGGAATCCCAATGAAACTTTGTCATTTGTTAGACCACATGGTCTAGATGAGCAGAAACCAAAATTTTGGGTAATATACCTAGGGGAATTCCCCTGGGAGGTGAAAAACCAAAACGGTATTTTTTTCAAAAAAATTAGCTTTTTTGGGGCATAGCGCATGAACGGCTGCTCCAATTTTGATCAGATTTGGTAAAATAGTAGCGTGTTATCCACTGCGTTACCAATTAAAAGAAACAAAATATTTACCTAGGGAAATACCCTAAAAATGAAGATATGTTTCTAAATCAAGATTGTGACAGACATGGATTGTGGCTCCGGTATCTAACAAAAGGGATAATGGAAACCCAATGAAACTTCGTCATTTGTTAGACCACATGGTCTGAATATGCAGAAATCAAAATTGTGGGTGATAAATTTAGGGAAATTCTCCTGAAACCTTACAAACCAAAACGGGATTTTTTCTAAAAAATAGCTTTTTACGGGATAGCGCTTGAGCAGATTCTCCAATTTTAATCAGATTTAGTGGAATGGAAGTGCATTAGTCACTGATTTAACACTTGAAACAAAAAAAAAGATTACATAATGAAATACCTTAAAAAATAAGATTTTCTCCTCAAATCATGATAGCAACATGCATGGCATGGCGCCCCAACATCTACCAGAAAGAGTAATGGAATCGCAATAAAAATTTGACACTTGTAAAATAACATGGTCTAGATATGCAGAAACTATAATTTTGGGTAATGAATCCGGGGGAATTCCCATGAGACGTTAAACCAAAACGTTTTTTTGTAATAAATTATCTGTTTGGGGCATAGCGCTTGAACGGCTGCTCTAATTTTGATCAGATTTGGTGAAATTTTAGAACATTAAACACTCTGAGTTAATTTAATAAAAGAAAGAAAACATTTACTTAGGGTAATTCCCTTAAAAACGAAAATATGTTCTTGAATTATGATTGTGACAGGCATGCCATATCGCTACATATCCAACAAGGAGAGACTGACATATCCAACAAGGAGACAAATCAGAATAAAACTTTAAGAATTGTTACATAACATGACCCACATATGTAAAACAGAAACTTATCTACTAAACCCAGGAGAATTCCCTGAAACCATGAAATCGGGCTATTTTGGAAATTTAGCTTTATTTTACCACCACGCTTGAAAACAAGCTTTAATTTAAAACAATTGTGATGAAATGTTCGTAACTTTAAGACGTTTATTCTTTTCTTAACTACACATGGAAAAAAGTTTGGTCTGATAACTATGGGACCCATGCGTTTATGCTTGCAGAAACAAAGTATCTACTCAGTGTATAAAATACAAATTGTGGTTAGGGACCCTGTAGCATGAATATATGGCATACGACATGTGTTTTACAAATAGTGGTGGTTAAACACGTGATTGACACTTTCTAGTTTTTTTAGCTTTTTCGGGCATAGCGCTTGAACAGCTGCTCCAATTTAAATCAAATTGTTGAAATGTAAGTAATTAGTCACTTATTTAACACCTAAAGAAAATAAAAAAAATCCCTTGGGAAATACCCCAAAAAATAGGATTTTGTTCCTAAATCAGGATTGTGACAAGCATGCCATTTCACCCCGACATTTACCAAAAGAAGTAATGGAATCGCAAATAAAATTTGACATTTGTTAGACAACATGGTCTAGATATGCAGAAATCAAAATTGTGGGTGATGAATTTATGGAAATTCCCCTGAGACCTTAACAACCAAAGCGGTATTTTTTCTGAAAAAATAGCTTTTTACGGGATAGCGCTTAAACAGATTCTTCAATTTTAATCAGATTTGGTAGAATGTAAGTGCAATAGTGACTGATTTAACACTTAAAACAAATAAAAAAGATTACCTAATGAAATACCCTAAAAAATAAGATTTTTCCCTCAAATCATGATAGCAACATGCATGGCATGGCGCCCCGACATCTACCAGAAAAATTAATGGAATGGCAATAAGAAATTTGACATTTGTAAGAGAACATGGTCTAGATATGCAGAAACTATAATGTTGGGTAATGAATCCAGGGGAATTCCCCTTATACGTTAAAAACCAAAACGTTTTTTTCTAATAAATTATCTTTTTGGGGTATAGCGCTTCAACGGCTGCTCTAATTTTAATCAGATTTGGTGAAATGTTAGACCATTAAATACTCTGAGTCAATTAATTAAAACAAAGAAAACATTTACTTAGGGTAATTCCCTTAAAAACGAAAATATGTTCTTGAATTGTGATTGTGACAGACATGCCATATCGCACTGACATATCCAACAAGGAGTCGACAAAACTAAATAAAACTTTAAGAATTGTTACATAACATGACCCACATATGTAAAACAGAAACTTATTTACTAATCCCATAGAAATTCCCTGAAAGCATGAAATTGGGCTATTTTGGAAATTTAGCTTTATTTTACCACCACGCTTGGAAACAAGCTTTAATTTAAAACATTTGTGGTGAAATGTTCGTAAATAGAAGAGGTTTATTCTTTTCTCAACTACACATGGAAAAGAAGTTCGGTCTAATAACTATGGGACCCATGCGTTTATGCTTGCAGAAACAAAGTACATACTCGGTGTATAAAATACAAATTGTGGTTAGGGACCCTGTAGCATGAATATATGACATACGACATGTGTTTTACAAATAGTGATGGTTAAACACGTGGTTGACACTCTCTAGTTCTCCCTATCTTTCCAATGCAAACTCACCTTACTAAAAGGGCTGTCGGTGTCACTCAAAATCCTGCAACAGAAAGTCTTGATTTTTTACTATATAAAATTGAAGCTTGGATCTGCAACCTAACCAAAACCTTCATTACTTTAACTTAAAATTTTTGAGCTGGCACCTCTCCATACATTGGGAACTTTTTCCCAACAAAACAGCTAGAAGATGCATAATCAACACCTTTATTTCACGAAGCACTGCTTCTGTAAGATATCTCGACCCATTATTTATTCATTTGCGTATATGATTTATTGATGTCTATGGTAAATCATAATTGCGTCATAACCAAAATACATAACAATGGGAGTTTGTGTTACAAATACTGAACCGCATGTTAGAACATTCTTTCTTTTCGAATCAGTTACTGTACAGACTGAAGCATACCATTTTTATTTGATACCGTATTTTTCGTCCAGTCTATAGCCAAAGTTTGGTGAGTGTGTAATGTTTATATTATTTAATATGTATACCCGTAAATTACTGATATGGTTTATTTATTTTAATTATACAGAAAACCGTATTAACCTTCCGCTCCCTATTAATCTCAACCACCGTTCCGTAACCGTATCAATCACCTTTCCGTATCAACCATGATCGCCACGTACAACTAGAGGACATTAACTGCCTGTTTATTTAACGATACGCGTAACTTTAAAATTATAGCAACCCGTTAATCAACCGGCGGTAGTAACAGCTTTACTATTACAAAACTTCACAGTTAAACAAGAAAAGCGGCGCGCTGCCCAGCAGCACATACTGAATTTTAATACAAACCACGCACAGTGGTTCAAGCACACAGACTTGGACTTTTTAGTTTTACTTCACCATAGGGATAATGAATTCTCGTACACAAATTGATTTATACAGCTAAAAGCTGTTCAGATGAGACTTCTGCCCACTGAAGAAGTAGGTGAGTTTAGTCCACAAACAAGACGTTACCACTATGTGCATAGTCGCCGGGTTGAACAGCAACACCAAAAGGGCGCATAAGCCACCTAACTTTTATGATCAAACTTTGCACCAGTAGTTTCCTCCAGGATAGGCCTAGAAATGTATGAACTAAACCAAGGGGAATTATTTAAAGCCGTGAAAAACTAAATCATGCTGTTTTAGGAATTTAGCTTCTTTTCACTATAGCGCTTGATAAGATAAATGAATTTAAAAAAATATGTGGTTCTGACGCGAATATTCTTTTGTTAACTGCACTTGAAACGGAAGATTGGTTTAGTAATGGGACCCATGCGTTTCTGCTTGCACAAACAAACTAAATACAATTAAAATAATACACCAAATGTGGTTAGGGACGCTGCTTGCATAAACACATAGCATACAAGTTGCATTTTACAAATAGAGGTGGTTTAGCACGTGGTCTATGTAGTTTCTAAATAAAATTCAGTTTAAGTTCGTTCTTTAAAAATGGTTTCTTAATTCCAAGTTCTGTGTTAAATATTTCATTTTAAATTAAGTAGATGCATCTTTACTGCCTCTGTGCCCGTACTTACTCTTTAGATCTTTTAAAATATCAATTAAAATGGACTTTGGGGACACAAGGACACCTTAAAATATTAATGGTAAACCACAACAACATTAATGTAAAAATCTACCAAATTTTTAACCACGATGTTGCCGAGTTCATCCAACCTTTTAAGAAACTTGGGTTTTTGTAAATTGTATACCCGCCGTATGCGCCAAGCAAAGCCAAAACTCCAAGGGAAAACATCATCTCTCTCATCATTCTAATCATGATAGGATGGCTTTCCATGTAATCCTTTATTAGAGAAGCACCCACATTTGCGTGAGGAAACGGTTTATCAGGAATCTCCTCGCCAAGAAATTCGCACAGTGGAGCCCATCCGTCCCTAAAGTTGTACACAAGCAGCTTGTCCTTTGATGCATTCTATTGTAAATGTTGTATAGTGTTATAGCGTAAAGTGAACTCGTATTTGCACACTTACAAGAAGGATGTTTGCGTTGTGGGTTTTATACAAACGCTTCAACACCAGCTCGTTTCTGTCAAATTTGGACCAAGGCCAACGTCGGCGGGAAGATAGAACAACTTGCACTATAAAAAGGTTTTGTATAAAAAAGTAGTTTTCGTTACTAGTGTTCGACCCTTATGCTATGTCAACTTTAAATAATCCCGTATCGCCTTAAACTAAATATCACATAGAAATGAATGTTGCATACTCGCAGACTCTGTAAAGCGAAAATATTGCCATCCAGGATACGACAAAACTTGCATCAGTATATGCAAAGGGTCAGAATCAACAGACGTCATTTGAGTTAGGGCGCTTCGGTACCAAGAATCCTCATCTCGAATAGAAACCACAATCTGTACACAGTGCAATTATAAATCGTGTCCTATTTAAAGACGTGTCGTAAATACTGATCTTACTTTGGCGTCTGGGTATGCCTTTAAGATTTCCTCCCAAAACAAATAACATGGACTATCGACGACTGCATCAACGCCTTTGTACATTCTCTTAAAATCCTCAGCTGTTCCTCCATATTTAATAATTTTGCGCCAATCCTTTCCCAGGTACCAAGAGTTTTCGAGCCAGTCGTATGTATTGTACCCAAACTCTTGGAACACTGCTGTCATAGTTTTAGTACCAGTTTTGGCATAACCGGCATAAATTACCTTCATTCTTTCCTTTTGTTGCTATAGATGCTCGATTAAGTCAAGAAGAGACGTGTAGGCGAGCTACGTTTATATGCACAATAACCAGGTTTATTCGCCAAAGTTAGCAAATGCTATATTAATGATTAACCGCAATGATATTGACTTTTAAAGCGTTCGTGTTGAAAGTTGACTGAAGCCATTAAAATTTCCCAGCAGTAACAAACGGCATACTCGGCGTATAAAATATTCTTTGGGACCCTGCTTGCGCCAACGTAGAAAACAGGATGTTTTTGCAAACAGTGGTGATTATGTAAGTGATGGGTCAGTGAAACGAATCGGTATTAAAAAATATAAAAACAAGGTCTGTTGCCAACGACTGTATTTACTTTGTATGTAATTACCTTTTATTTTTACTTTAAGTGATTTTTCGTGGTAACATAAAGGTATTACCATTAACGTTTTTAGGCATACTTAAACTTTTTAACATTTGATTTTCTGGAGCTTATTGCCCAAATTTGAATTAGTTATGGATGCTGCACTTTGGCTTTTATGTTCCCGTTCATGTGCAAAAGTAACTTCGCCATATGGACTTTAACACCCGAATATAAACTCGATTGTGTCTACCACTTGCTTAATCACCACTGTTTGCAAAAAACAACTTGATGTGTACTGTGTGTATAAGCAGGGACCCATAGTATATTTTATAGACCGATTATGCCGCTTGTTTCTGCTGGTAAAAACGTATAAGTTTGTGGGTCACCAAACTTATTTTCGATGTTTATTCTCTGCACTTCTTAACGTCTTTTAATGGCCTCCGCCAACTCGGAAAACGAAACGCTTCAAAAGTAAATATCATTGCGGTTAATCATTAATGTAGCATTAGCTAACTTTTGTCAATAAAACAGATGATTGTGAACTGGTTATTGTGCATATAAACGTAGCTCGCCTACACGTCTCTTCTTGGCTTAATCGAGCATCTATAGCAACAAAAGAAAAGAATGAAGGTAATTTATGCAGGTTATGCCAAAACTGGTACTAAAACCATGGCAGCAGTGTTCCAAGAGTTTGGATACAATACATACGACTGGCTGGAAAACTTTTGGTACCTGGGAAAAGAATGGCGCAAACTAATAAAATATGGAGGAACAGCTGAGGACTTTAAGAGAATGTACAAAGGCGTTGATGCAGTCGTCGACAGTCCATGTTATCTGTTTTGGGAGGAAATCTTAAAAGCTTACCCAGATGCCAAAGTAAGAAAAGTATTAACCACAAGTCTTTGAATAGGACACGGTTTATAATTGCACTGCGTACAGATAGTGGTTTCTATTCGAGATGAGGATTCTTGGTACCGAAGCAACCTAACTCAATTGGCGTCCATTGATTCTGATCCTTTGTATATACTGATGCAAGTTTTGTCATATTCTGGATGGCAATATTTTCGCTTCACGGAGTCTATCAGTATGTAGCATGCATTCCTATGCGATATTCAGTGTAAACCGATAAAGGACTAATTAATGTGACCATTGAATAGTTTTTTATACAGAATCTCTTTATAGTGCAAGTAGATATATCTTCACGCCGACGGTGGCCTTGGTCCAAATATGACAGAAGCGAACTGGTAATGAAACGTTTATATAGAACCCACAACGCAAACATTCTTCTTGTAAGTGTCCCAACATACATTACGTTTGCGCTTATAGAACTATAAAACATTGACCACATTTACTACAGAATGCACCAAAGAACAAGCTGCTTGTGTACAACTTTAAAGACGGATGGGCTCCACTGTGCGAATTTCTTGGCGAAGAGATTCCTGATAAACCGTTTCCTCACGCAAATGCGCGTGCTTCCGTTATAAAGGATTACATGGAAAGCCATCCTATTATGATTAGAATGATGAGAGAAATGAAATTTTCCCTTGGCGTGTTGGCTTTGCTTGGCGCCTACGGCGGGTACACAATTTACAAAAACCCAAGTTTCTTAAAAGGTTGGATAAACTCGGCAACATCGTGGTTAAAAACTTGGTAGATGTTTACATTAATGTTGTTGTGGTTTACCATTATTTATTTAAGGTAAGCAGACGTCAGCGCAAATCAGTATTTTCCAATATTATTTTGTTAAAGAGTTATGAGCAAATATGCATTTCATTTTATGTTAGGGGATTTCCCGTATTACGTCATTGACGTTGTTAAGATTTCGTGCCTATATACGTTGTATACAATCATGTGCCAGTTTAGAGGTGAATTAGTAACAGAAGCGCCTGCAGGAGCGTTGTATTTTCGTTTTTTTATGGAGACTTAGCATAACACTTGTCATATAGCCTAACTGAACCAATGTACGCGCGTGACAGCTTACCTTAAGCGCGGTCATTAAGGCCTGCACGGTCCTGGACCTAAGCTGAATGCTGAGGTATACAGATCTCGTATTTAAATGACTTTAGAATAATAAGTCTTAGCAATTTATATTATAAATTATTGAAGTGAAGACAGAACAAGAAAACTAGAACAGGAGGCAGTAAACTGTAACTGCCAGTAATTTATAGAAATAAACCAGCCATCAATCAAAGATCAGACTATGCGGTGGGAACAGCCTATTTCTTTCATGATTGTTGCTTTTCAATATATAGCTATAATCTGCAACATAGACTAGCAATGTTATTATCAACCCCTAGGCTACAAACTGAGAGTGTGAGAGATTTGGTATACATATGCATAGAAGTTGTAACAATTTTTTTTTGTTTTCTTCATTTCTAGAGTAAATTTAAGTTAAAGTTGTAACACTAAAATGGATGACAGTTTTCAGCATTCTGGCATGGATGAAAGAAGTTTTATTGTACACAATAAAACAACACAAATTCAGTCATATGCGTTTGAACCAAGGAAACTGTCTGAAAGTATCTTTGAAGATGCAAGCCACATAGAAGAAAATGTTTATTTAGAAACATTACCTATTGACATGACTCGTGCCGTTGCAAAAACTGTATTCTTATGGACACACCGCAAGAATGTTTATGCTGCATGAATGTACATGCATTTGTGCACCAGACTGGACTTGCATTACTAAAAGCCCTTATTTTTCAATTATCTGCTTGGATAAAGAAGTTCTTGAAGTTGCACTTGATGTACTGGGTTGATCACTATGTTTAAAATCATAATCAGAAAAATTAAAAAGTTGTTGGAACTGTATTTTTCACCAAGCGGTTTGTTTTCATCATCTTGGCCACTCAATTGGAGTCAAATACAATTTTACTATGATAATCCTTGTCACAAATATGTGCACTACACACTGCGGTTCTTATTCCAGGTAGTTTAGAACGCTTGCATTGTTGTATCCATTGCTTCATCCGTTTTTTGTCGTTGTGAGGAAATCGATGAAAGAGCACAGGTGGATTGGAATTTCGTGTGCTGTAATAGAAATTTGTACATCCCGGAGCAAAACAATATGCTCCAATCTCTATTCCTTCCTTCTCAGTGGCTTAACTTTAGACATTTTACAATATCTAATAAAAAGAACTAAATTGGAAAAGTGGTATATTCTTATTAACTTATTTGGGTAGTTAAGTAGAGATCTATTATATATATTCTTCACTTACGTATCTGAGTGCTTGCTGTGTACTTATTGTCGGACTACACATCAGCTACTGTGGATTAACTGGTTTATGCAATAAGTGGTATTCTCAACCAGTAGGCTAATGCTCAGTCAATAACTGCAGCCATTAAATGCACCACATACACAACAGCAAAACATTATACAAACAGCCAAGGTAAACCATGAAAGAAATAGGCTTTTCCCACCGCATAGTCTAGCCTTTGCTTGATGGCTGGTTTATTTCTATAAATTGCTGGCAGTTACAGTTTAATGCATTCTGTTTTAGTTTTCTTGTTCTGTGTTCACTTTTATAATTTATGATATAAATTGCTAAGACTTATTATTCTAAAGTCATTTAAATACGAGACCTGTATACCTCAACATTCAGCTTAGGTCCAGGACCGTCCAGGCCTTAATGACCGCGCTTAAAGTAAGCTGTCACCATGAACATTGGTTCAGTAAGGCTATATGACAAGTGTTATGCTAAGTCTCCATAAAAAAAACGAAAATACAACTCTCCTGCAGGCGCTTCTGTTACTAATTCACCTCTAAACTGGCACATGATTGTATACAATTCATATAGGCACGAAATCTCAACAACGTCAATGACGTAATATGAGAAATCCCCTAACATAAAATGAAATGCATATTTGCTCATAATTCTTTAACAAAAAAATATTGGAAGAAACTGATTTGATTTTTGAAATCAGCGTATTTTTTTCCATTTATTAAGATATTCTTAAAATCGACTTCATTTCCCCTTTAAGTGGTTTTTCGTGGTAGCATGAAAGTATTACTGATTAGCGTTTGTTAATCATACTTAACTGTTTTAGTATTTGATTTTCTGGAGCTTAATGCACAAATTTGAATTCATTAACTATGTTTTATGTTCACGGTTATCCACTGTTTGCAAAAAACAACTAGGTTTATACGTTTGCGCAAACAGAGTTCCACAGTATATTTTACACACCAAGTATGTCGTTTGTTTCTGCTGGCAAAAACGGATAGGTTTTTGGGTAACCAAACTTCTTCGATGTTCATTCTCCGCACTCGTTAACGACTTTAAATGGTCTCCGACAACCCGCAAAATGATACGCTTTAAAAGTCAATATCTTTAGGGTTAATCATTAATGTAGCATTTGCTAACCTGGGCAAATAAAAACTGATAACTGCGAATAAAACGTAGCTAGCCTATACGTCTCTCATTGATTTATAGTTCAGCATCTATAGCAACAAAAGGAAAGAATGAAGGTCATTTATGCCGGTTATGCCAAAACTGGTACTAAAACCATGACAGCAGTGTTCCAAGAGTTTGGGTACAATACATAAGATTGGCTCGAAAACTCTTGGTACCTGGGAAAGGAATGGCGCAAAATTATTAAATATGGAGGAACAGCTGACGACTTTAAGAGAATGTATAAAGGCGTTGATGCAGTCCTCGATAGTCCCTGCTATCTCTTTTGGGAGGAAATCTTAAAGGCTTACCCAGATGCCAAAGTAGGTTCAGAATATACGACATGTATCCAAATATGACACGATTTATAATTACACTGTGTACAGATTGCGATTTCTATTCGAGACGAGGGTTCTTGGTACCGAAGCCTCCTAACTCAAATGACGTCGATTGATTCTGACCCTTTGTATATACTGATGCAAGTTTTGTCGTATTCTGGATGGCAATATTTTCGTTTCACAGAGTCTACCAGTATGTAGCCTGTTCTTAGATGTGGTATTCAGTTTAAGCCGACACGAGATTATTTAAAGTTGACATAGCATAAGGGTCGAAAACTACTAACGAAAACTACTTTTTCATTCAAAAACTTTTTACAGTGCAAGTTGTTCTATCTTCGCGCCGACGGTGGCCTTGGTCCAAATTTGACAGAAACGAGATGGTAATGAAACGTTTATATAAAACCCACAACGCAAACATCCTTCTTGTAAGTGTGCAAACATACATTACGTTTGCGCTTATAACTCTATTCAACATTTACTACAGAATGCACCAAAGGACAAGCTGCTTGTGTACAACTTTAAAGACGGATGGGCTCCACTGTGCGAATTTCTTGGCGAAGAGATTCCTAATAAACCGCTTCCTCACGCAAATGTGGGTGCTTCCATTATAAGGGATCACATGGAAAGCCATCCTATCATGATTAGAATGATGAGAGAGACGATGTTTTCCCTTGGAGTTTTGACTTTGCTTGGCGCCTACGGCGGGTATACAATTTATAAAAACCGAAGTTTCTTAAAAGGTTGCATGAACTCGGCAATATCGTGGTTAAAAACTTGGTAGATATTTACATTAATGTGTTTGTGGTTTACCATGAATAATTTAAGGTAAGCAGACGTCATCGATATTTCATGACTATTCTTGGCAATTGTACTCGTGTCCACAAATTGCATTCTAATTGATATTACAAAGATCTCATGTGTATGTAAGTATGATCACAGACGCAGTAAAAATGAATCTAGTTACCTTAAAATTCTATGTTTATCAGGGAACTCAGAATTAATAAACGTTTATTTAAGAACGAACTTATACTGGATTTCTTGTGTTTTATCATCTATATTTTTAAAATACAATTTATGCTATGTGTTTATGCAAGCAGGGTCCCTAACCACATTTGGTGTACTTTATATAGTTTGTAGTTCGTTTCTGCAAGCGGAAACGCATGGGTCCCTGAGGTAACAAACCGATCTTGTTATCCGTGGTTATTACACAGTATATGTAGTTGTCAGACATGTGCACGCTAGGTCCAAGTTATCTAACATTCTAGAAAGTTTCAACCGTACTGCCATAGTTTTGTTTCTGCAACCATAAACGCATGGGTCCAATTACCAAACTAATCTTCCTTTCCAAGAACAGTTAACAAAAAATATTCGTGTCAGAAGCACATATTTTTTTAAACACAAAGCATCTTGTCAAGCGCTATAGATCTGTCCTTTTATTCTTCAACAATCGGAGATCTAAGACGTCATTCAGCTCTGCGTTTGTCCACGTGATCAAGTAATGGCGATGACCATCAACAAAATGGAGCTGCATGGTGCAGCGGAACACAGGTCAATCGACTGCATTACTGGGTGTAATTCTCATTTGTATGGCGTTTACCTGTATAAAATCATTTTGGGTAGAATTTATTATCCATTTGGTGAAGTAAAACTAAAAAAGTGCAAGTCTGTATGCTTAATACCGCTGTGGGTGGTTTGTATTAGAATAACATTACTTTAGATGATATGACTACTAGTGCAGTTGCGTCAAGCTCATTGTGGATTTAAACAGTTTTAACAAAGAAGAAATTTCGATCTATGTGCGGCCGGAAATAACATGTGGCCCTCTCCTATCACGGTATTTAATTTGTTTGGGCGAGTACCAATGGTAGTGTTTGTATCTTGGCACAGCGCCAGTGCCAGTGTTCTA
>CH002905.1:20701-34506 GCA_000149265.1 Ciona savignyi | reverse complement strand
TTATTGTTTAGCTGTAAAGTTTGGTAATAGTGGAAAAGTTCTTTTTAAAATAAAGGTGTTAATTGTTTATCTCCAGCTAAAAATCTCCTAGCTTGAATTTTAAATAATAAATAAAATCTAAGACATTCTATGGCAGGATTTTGATTGAGAGCCCTTTGTGTAATTTCAGTTTGCATTGGAGAGATAGGGAAAATAATTGGTTAAATGACTTCAACAGAAATCAAACCATTAGGTTAGAGTCGTATGAGTTGGAAACACCTTACTGCAATGTAAAACAGAATTAATGCGTGATTGATGTCAACATTGAATTATTGCGACTCATTTAAAGCGCTATGCGGTTTAAAAAGAAAGATTTGGTATTCAAAAGAAAAATAAAAAAAAATTGAATAAGTTGTGTGTTCTGCAGTTTGACTTTTATGTTCACGTTCATGTGCAAAAGTACCTACGACATATGGACTTCAAAACCTGAATTAACAATTCGAGAGTGTCAACCACTTGTTTAATCACCACTGCTTGCAAACACATCTTGTTTCCTAATTGGTGTATGAAATATACTGTGGGACCTTTCTTATACACATAGTATGCCGTTTGTTTCTGCAGGCAAAAACAGATTGGGTTTAGGGTAACCAAACTTTATTTCGATATATTTATCAATTGCCTCTGCCAAGTCGAAAAATAAAACTGATTTTCCTGTTTCGAAAATGATTTTCCTTTTTTTCTTCAAACGCTTGACCGGCATGGCATGTCGCCCCGACATCTACCAGAAGGGTTAATGGAATCACAATAATACTTTTTGATTTTTAGACAACGTGGTCTAGATATAAAGAAACCAAAATTTTGGGTGTTAAATTCAGGGAAATTCCCCTGAGACGTTAAAAACCAAAACGGTATTTTTTTTAAAATATTGGGTTTTTTAAGCATAGGGTTTGAACAGCTGCTCCATTTTGAATCAGATTTTTTAAAATGTGAGTGCAATAGTCATGTGTGTCCGGCCCGATGGTCTAGCGGTTAAGTGCGTCGCCTTTCAATCGAAAGGTTGCAGGTGCGAAACTGGTCGCTAGCTAGTCGGTTGTGTCCTTGGGCAAGGCACTTTACGGACATTGCCCGAACCCAGCGGATTAATGGGTTCTACCAAATTGAAGGAACGTATCTATCATATACAACACACTGCAATAGCTCCGGTAACCCGACGATGGGCGCGAGGTGATCTGACGATTGCCCGTGTGATAACCCCTGGGGTTTTCCCATTCACGGGGATAAACATGAATATCCTATCCTATCCTATCCTGATTTAACACTTAAAAAAATTAAAAAAAATACTACGGAAATACCCTAAAAAATAAGATTTTGTTCTCAAATAATGATTGTGACAGGCATGCTATGCCGCCCCGACATCTACCAAAAGAAGGTATGGAATCGCAATTAAACTTTGTGATTTGTTAGACAACATGGTTTAGATATGTTAACACCAAAAATTTTAAGTGAAAAATACAGGCGAATTCCCCCTGGGACGTTAAAACCAAAACGCTATTTTTTTAAATGGCATTTTTGGGCATAGAGCTTAAACGACTGTTACAATTTAAATCAGATTGGGTGGAATGTAAGTGCATTATTCATTGATTTAACATTTAGAAAAAAAAATTACCTAGGGAAATACCCTAAAAATAGGATTTTGTTCTTATATCGGGATTGTAACAAGCATGCCATGTCGCCCCGACATCTACCTAAAGGAGTAATGGAATCGCAATAAAAATTTGACATTTGTAAGACAACATAGTCTAGATGTGCAAAAACTTTGGGTAATAAATCCAGGGGAATTCCCCTGGGACGTTTAAAACCAAAACGCTATTTTTATGAAATATTTAGCTTTTTGGTCATAGCGTCTGAACGGCTGCTCTAATTTTGATCAGATTTGCTGAAATGTTAAACCATTAGACACTCTGTGCCATTTAAAATAAAGCAAACATTTACTTAAGGTAATTCCCTTAAAAACGAAGATATGTTCCTAAATTATGATTGACAGGTATGCCATATCGCACGGACATCTTCAACAAGGATTCGTCAAATCAGATTAAAACCTTAAGAATTGTTACATAATATGATCCACATATGTAAAAACAGAAACTTGTCTACTAAACCCAGGGGAATTCCCTTAAACCGCGTAAAACTAGATCGGGCTGTTTGGGGCATTTAGCTTCATTTCACCATACAGCGTTTGAAAAAAAGCTTTAATTTAAAACATCTGTGGTGAAATCTTCGTAAATTTAAGACCTTTATTCTTTATTTACACATGTACCTATATATGGAAAAGAAGTTTGGTTAGATAACTATGGGACCCATTCGTTTAAGCTTGCAGAAACAAACTACATACTCAGTGTATACAAATTGTAGTTGGGACCCTGTAGCACAGGGATGTCCAACCTTTTATTGTAACGGGCCGCATTGTCACTTGAAATAATTCAATGGGCCGCAGAACCTATTAAATTTTAATAAAAATGGCAGGGTTCGAATTAATGGTTTTGAAAGGATTTGCGAAATGTGTTGGTAAGGAGAATTTTTGCGCTAAAGCGCTCAAAATATGTTTGGTTATGATAAATTGCCTTAAACAACCAGAAAGATTTTTATTATATAAAGCAGACAATACCGTTTATTAGTAGTACAGTAATGATAAATTGCAATAAACGTAAATTCAAAAGGGGTGTGTCGCATCTCGCCAATCATAAATAAAGGAATCGAGGTATATGAACGCATAATGGCCATTGTTGCGTTGTGATAGAAATGCTTATTATACGCCAATAATGCAAAGTAAAGGCAAGGTAAATAAATGTAATAGTAATGTTATTGTTAAATGTTATGTTAAAGGCAAACGATGTTATATTAACGTGTTAATGATTTATTATTGAAAGTGCGCGAAATCAGTAACGGTAATTTATATTTTCGCAATTTTGTTACATTTTGTAATTCGCGAACTTTAGAAAACGGTTCGCGAATAGCGATTCGCGATCCCTTAATTCCAACCCTGAATGCGTACATAAAGAAACAATTAAAAGCCATTAATTTCATCTTTGAAAAAAGGAACAAATAACACACATATAGAAAGAAACAAAAACTTATTTCTGCAATACAAAGTCAATGAGATAAGTGTTTGTCATCAGTATTAATTTCATCTTTGAAAAAAGGAACAAATAACACACATATAGAAAGAAACAAAAACTTATTTCTGCAATACAAAGTCAATGAGATAAGTGTTTGTCATCAGTATGTTTCTTTCTTCAATTTTGATTTTTAAAGCGCCCCTAAAAGCTGACTGATACATTTTAATTAGGCTAAGATTTAAAGTTTAAAATACTACTTGGAGTCAATATGACTAGCGGGCCGCACAAAAATCTCGGGTGGGCCGCACTGCGGCCCGCGGGCCGCAGGTTGGACATCCCTGCTGTAGCATGAATATATGGCATACAACATGTGTTTTACAAATAGTGGTGGTTCAACACGTGGTTGACACTCTATAGTAATACACTATTATCACATGTATAAAATCTTAAAGGTTCTAAACTTCTATAGAACAGTTGAAGAATCAAAATTAATAAAAAATGAAATAGACCCTTTAGCGCACATTTACTCCGCATACAAAGTAGAGTTGGTTTCATGGTTAGTAAAATGTGGTGGTTAACGTTTGAACTCTTTCTTGTAAAACACCATATTGGTTCGTGGGCGTGTCGTAAGTTGAAACTTCCCACTTTTAAATGTTTTGTATTAACATTATACCTGAAAGCAAAGTTTGTAATAACAAAACGCAGCTTACAACTTAATTAACTAAAATACTCATGGCAATTCGACTTATAACTTCCATTGTCTTGGGCTCGCATAAGCAACACTTATCACATTTGCCTTATTCTATGTTTTATCATTGTTATGTTTTAGAATTTATTGTTCAAATGCAGGTTAAACTTAAACGATACCCTAAAATAAGATTTTATTCTCAAAGGAAATACCCTAAAAAATAAGATTTTATTCTCAAATGATGATTGTGACAGGCATGGCATGTCGGCCCACATCTATCAAAAGTTGTAATGGAATCGTAATGAAACTTGGTGATTTGTTAAACAGCAGTGTCTAGATTGCAGAAACCAAAATTTTGGGTAATAAATCTAAGGGAATTTCCCTGGGACGTTAAAAACCAAAACGGTATTTTTTTTCTAAAATGTTAGCTTTTTTGGGCATACCGCTTGAACGGATGCTCTATCTTTTATCAAATTTGTTAAAATATTCGATCGTTAGCCACTCTGTGCTGATTAAAAATAATGAAAACATATACTTAGGGGAATTCCCTTAATAACGTAAATATGTTCCTGAATCATGATTGTGACATACATGCCACACCGCACATCTCCAACACGGAGTCGTCAAATCTCATTAAAACTTTAAGAATTGTTAGATAACATAACCCACATAGAAACTTATGTAGTAATAAATTCTTAGGGAATTCCCTGAAGACATGAAAAAATAAATCGGTAATTTTTTTCGAATTTCGCTTCATTTCACTACAACGCCTTAAAAAGAAGTTTTAATTTAAAATATATGTAATGAAATGTTCTCAAATATAACACGATTATTCATTTTTTTAATAACACAGTAAAAAAGTTTGGTTTGATAACTCTGGGACCCATGCGTTTATGTTTGCAGAAACAAACTACATACTCAGTGTATAAAATACAAGTTGTGGTTATGGCATACAAAATGTGTTTTACAAATAGTAGTGGTTAAACACGTGGTTGGCACTCTCTAGTTTGCTGTGTATTTTTACTTTAAGTGATTTTCCGTGGTAACATGAAGGTATACTTGACTTTTTTGGCATTTGATTTTCTGGAGCTAATTGCCCAAATTTGAACTAGTTATGTATGCTGCACTTTGGCTTTTATGTAAAGTATCCGCCATATTGACTTCAAATCCTGAATTAACAACTCGAGAGTGTCAACCACTTGCTAAATCACCACAGTTTGCAAAAACATCTTGGTTTCTACATTTGCGCAAGCAGGGTCTATAATTTTATACACCAAGTTTGCCGCTTGTTTCTGCTGGCAAAACACGTATAGGTTTGTGGGTAACCAAACTTATTTTTGATGTTCATGCTCCGCACTAGTTAACAAATTTTAATGGCCTCCGCCAACTCGGAAAACGAAACGCTTCAAAAGTGAATATCATTGCGGTTAATCATTAATGTAGCATTTGCTAACTTTGGCCAATAAAACAGATGATTGTGAACTGGTTATTGTGCATATAAACGTAGCTCGCCTACACGTCTCTTCTTGACTTAAGTGAGCATCTATAGCAACAAAAGGAAAGAATGAAAGTCATTTATGCCGGTTATGCCAAAACTGGTACTAAAACCATGGCAGCAGTGTTCCAAGAGTTTGGATACAATACATACGACTGGCTGGAAAACTTTTGGTACCTGGGAAAAGAATGGCGCAAGCTAATAAAATATGGAGGAACAGCTGAGGACTTTAAGAGAATGTACAAAGGCGTTGATGCAGTCCTCGATAGTCCCTGTTATCTGTTTTGGGAGGATTAAAAGCTTACCCAGATGCCAAAGTAAGAAAAGTATTTACCACAAGTCTTTAAATAGAACACGGTTTATAATTGCACTACGTACAGATTGTGGTTTCTATTCGAGATGAGGATTCTTATGGTACCGAAGCAACCTAACTCAATTGACGTCCATTGATTCTGATCCTTTGTATATACTGATGCAAGTTTTGTCATATTCTGGATGGCAATATTTTCGCTTCACAGAGTCTATCAGTATGTAGCATGCATTCCTATGCGATGTTCAGTGTAAACCGATAAGGGACTAATTAATGTGATCATCGCATAGTTTTTTTATACAGAATCTCTTTGTAGTGCAAGTAGATATATCTTCACGCCGACAGTGGCGTTGGTCCAAATATGACAGAAGTGAACTAGTAATGAAACGTTTGTATAGAACCCACAACGCAAACATCCTTCTTGTAAGTGTCCAAACATACATTACGTTTGCGCTTATAAAACTATATAACATTGACCACATTTACTACAGAATGCACCAAAGAACAAGCTGCTTGTGTACAACTTTAAAGACGGATGGGCTCCACTGTGCGAATTTCTTGGCGAGGAGATTCCTAATAAACCTTTTCCTCACGCAAATGCGCGTGCTTCCATTATAAGGGATTACATGGAAAGCCATCCTATCATGATTAGAATGATGAGAGAAATGAAGTTTTCCCTTGGAGTGTTGGCTTTGCTTGGCGCATACGGCGGGTACACAATTTACAAAAATCCAAGTTTCTTAAAAGGTTGGATAAACTCGGCAATATCGTGGTTAAAAACTTGGTAGATGTTTACATTAATGTCGTTGTGGTTTACCATCAATGATATATTAAGGTAAGCAGACGTCAGCGCTATTTTATAGAGTTCGGACCATTCTTGGCAATTGTACTCGTATCCACAAAGTCCATTCCAATAAATATAACAAAGATCTGATATGTTTATCAGAGAAACCCAGAAATATGTTTATCAGAGAACCCAGAATTATATGTTTATCAGAGAACCCAGAATTAATAAACCTTTATCAAAGCACAATCTTATACTGGATTTCTTGTGTTTAACCTTCTATATTTTAAAATACAATTTATGCTATGTTTTTATGCAAGCAGGGTCCATAACCACAATTGGTGTACTTTATATAGTATTTAGTTCGTTTCTGCAAGCGGAAACGCATGGGTTCCTGAGGTAACAAACCGATCTTGTTATCCGTGGTTAATACACAAAATATGTACTTGTCAGACATGTGCACGCCAGGTCCAAGTTATATAACATTTCAGAACATTTCAACCGGACTGCCACAGTTCTGTTTCTGCAAGCATAAACGCATGGGTCCAATTACCAAACCAATCTTCTTTTCCAAGAACAGTTAACAAAAAAATATTCGTGTCAGAAGCACATATTTTTTTAAAAACAAAGCATCTTGTCAAGCGCTATAGATCCGTCCCCGTGTTCTTCAACAATCGGAGATCTAAGACGTCATTCAGCTATGCGTTTGCCCACGTGATCAAGTAATGGCGATGACCATCGACAAAATGGAGCTACATATGGTGCAGCGGAATACAGGTCAATCGACTGCATTACTTGGTGAAATTCTTATCTGAACAGCGTTTATAGCTGTATAAATCAATTTGTGTACGAAAATTTATTATCCCTTTGGTAAACCAAAACTAAAAAGTCCACGTATGTATGCTTAAAACCGCTGTCGGGTGGTTTGTATTAGAATTACATTACTTCAGATGATATGACTACTAGTGCAGTTGCGTCAAGCTCATTGTGCACTTAAACAGTTTAAAAAAGAAGAAATTTCGATGCATGTGCCGCCTGCAATAACATGTGGACCTCTCCTACCACGGTATTTTTTTTGGCGAGTACCAATGGTAGTGATTCCCGAATGTTCGTACCTACACAGAGCAGCTGTAAAGTTTTGTAATAGTGAAGAAGTTATTTTTAAATAAAGGTGTTAATGGTGTATCTCCATCTAAAAATGTCCTAGCTTCCTAGCTTAAATTTTAAATAATAAATAAAATCTAAGACATTCTATGGTATGATTTTGAGTGAGAGCCCTCTGTGTAATGTCAGTTTGCATTGGAGAGATAGGTAAAATAATTAGTTAAACGACTTCGACAGAAATCAGACCAATAGGTTAGAGTCGTATGAGTTGGATATATCTTACTGCATTGTAAAACAGAATTAATGCGTGATTGATGTCAACATTAAATAATAATTATTTTAAATAACCGATTTATTTATTTTCTTCCATTTGGAAAAGCTTGTGGTTAAGTGCGACGCATTTAAAGCGCTATGCGAGAGAATCGGTATCTAAAAAAAGAAAATAATGTCGTTAACGGACTGGCGTCGATACCAAACAGCTTCTACCTCAAAATGGATATTTGTTTAGCTGTTTTATATAATGGTAATATGAAATTTATTTACTTGTGTATTTTTAGGTTAAGAGATTTTCCATGATAACATGAAGGTATTACTATTAACGTTTTTTAAACATACTTACCTTTTTTGGCATTTTATTTTCTTCAGCTGATTGCCTAAATTTGAATTAGTTATGTATGCTGCACTTTGGCTCTTATATTTACGTTCATGTGCAAAAGTAACTTTGCCATATGGAAAAATGAAACACTTTAAAAGCCAATATTATTGCGGTTAATCATCATGGGTTTGAAAAAATGGAACACATTGTTTTTGTCCGTTTTTTTTTCGTTTTTTCGTCAAACGCTTGACAGGCATGGCATGTCGCCCCGATATGTACCAGAAAGGTTAATGGATAAATTGGTCATTTGTTGGACAACATGGTCAATATATACAGAAACCAAAATTTTGGGTGTTCCCCTGAGACGGTAAACACCATACCGGTATTTTTTAAAATATTAGCTTTTTTGGGCATAGGGTTTGAACGGCTGCTCCAATTTGAATCAGATTTAGTAAAATGTAAGTGCATTTGTCACTGATTTAATACTTAAAAAATGAAAAAAATGATCTAGGGTAATACCCTAAAAAATAAGATTTTGTTCTCAAATCATGATAGTGACAGGAATGCCATGCCGCCCCGACATCTACCAAAAGGAGTAATGGAATCGCAATAAAACTTAGTGATCTGTTAGACAACATGGTCTAGATATGCAAAAACCAAAATTTTCGTTGATAAATTCAGGGAAATTCCCCTAGGATGTTAAAAACCAAAACGCCATTTTTTACCAAAAAATTGCCTTTTTTGGGCATACCGCTTGAACGACTGTTACAATTAAAATCAGATTTGGTGGAATATAAGTGTATTAGTCATTGATTTAACATTTAGAAGAAAGAAAAAATTACCTAGGGAAATACCCTAAAAATAGGATTTTTTTCTTAAATCATGATTGTGACAAGCATGCCAAGTCGCCCCGACATCTACCAAAAGGAGTAATGAAAGGTAATGAATCCAGGGTAATTGCCCTGAGACGTTAAAAACCAAAACGTTTTATTCTAATAAATTAGCTTTTGGGAGCATATCGCTTGAATAGCTGCTCTAGTTTAATCCGATTTGGTGAAATGTTAGACCATTAGACACTGTTTCATTTAACAGAAAGTAAACGTTTACATAGATTACAACAAGGAGTCGACAAATCAGATTAAAAACTTCAAGAATTGTTACATAATATGAGCCATATATGTAAAATCAGAAACTTGTCTTCTAAACCTAGGGGAATTCCCTGAAACCGTGATAAACTAAATCGAGCTGTTTGGGGAATTAAGCTCCATTCCATACAACGCTTGAAAAGAAGCTCTAATTTAAAACATTTGTGGTGAAATCTTCGTAAATTTAAGACGTTTATTCTTTATACACATGGAAAAGATGTTTGATTGGATAACTAAGGGACCCATGCGTTTATAGGATAGGATATTCATCTTTATCCCCGTGAATGGGAAAACCAAGGGGGTTAACACACGGGCAATCGTCAGATCACCTCGCGCCTATCGTCGGGTTACCGAAGCTATTGCAGTGTGTTGTATATGATAAACACGTTCCTTCAATTTGGTAGAACCCAATAATCCGCTGGGTTCAGGCAATGTCCGTAAAGTGCCTTGCCTAAGGACACAACCGACTAGATAGCGACCAGTTTCGCACCTCCAACCTTTCGATTGAAAGACGACGCACTTAACCGTTAGACCAACGAGCCGGACAAAACAAACTACATACTCAGAAACAAACTACATACTCAGTGTATAAAATACAAATTGTAGTTGGGACCCTATAGCATAAATTTATGCCATACAACAAGTGTTTCCCGCACCTTGAAGGGGCCCCGCGCTAGCGGGGGTCTTTCTGTATTACGAGGTTTAAAATACTACTGAAACGTAAAATAAAAAGTGAAATAATATTCTTTCTCATAATATCATCGTAAATAAGTCAAATTTATATTTCTGTGTCTGCCTGTTACGTCATAATGAATATGGTTGCTAAACAATATATAGATATGTTTGGAAGTAACTCAATATATCGTAAATAAGCATCCACATTACCTTTAATTTGTTTTATAGCAAGTATCAAATGTCTATTTTTGTAGTTTGTATGTACTGGTATGTATTTTATGATATATAAACACTCATAAATTTTGCTATGAAGAGTAGGGGCCCCGCCATCACATTTCTAATTGGGCCCCGCGGTTCCTAGCACCGGGCCTGTCTAGTAATACACTATTATCACATGTATAAAATCATAAAGGTCTAAAACTTATATAGAACAGTTGAAGAATCAAAATTAATAAAAATAGAAGTAGACCCTTTAGCGCACATTTACTCCACATACAAAGTAGATTTGGTTTTATGGTGAGCAAAATGTGGTGGATAACGTTTGAACTCTTCTTGCAAACAACATTAAGCTTTGTCTTAAGAAAAAGTTTAAAAACCTAATTGGTTCGTGGGCATGTCGTAAGTTGAAACTTCCCACTTTTAAATGTTTTGTATTAACATTATACCTGAAAGCAAAGTTTGTAATAACAAAACGCAGCTTACACCTTAATTAACTAAAATACTCATGGCAATCCGACTTATCACTTCCATTGTCTTGGGCTCGCATGAGCAACACTTTATTTATATTTGCTTTATCTATGTTTTAGCATTTCTATGTTTCAGAATTTATGTTCAAATAAAGGTTAAACCTAAACGCTATTATTTTATTCTTGAATTTTAATGAAAACTGTAAAATCATTAGATCTGTAAATGAAAGAAGTCTTAGCGTTCGTTTCTACTTAATCGTTTTGGTCGTTGAAACTTCATCGTTTCTGAAAAAAAAGTCTCCGGTTTCCAATTCAACTGACTAGCATTTTCCCGCCGGTTGATGTGCTTATCAAAACAAACAGTGGCGTTAAGCTTGGACGTAAACGTTGGTACACTAAAATATAGCACCACAAATGTATTAAACAATAAAACAGTATGTTCGTTTTGTTGGAAAAACTTATGGGTTTTACGAAAAATGAAAGTCTCTAAAATTTACAACACACTGCAATTGTTAGTGTCACCCGTCGAAAGGCACAAAAACTTGCGTGTGTAATAATTCTCTAGCAAAAATCCATTGGCAGTAGTTTTAGCCCATTTAGTTATTTTTGTAGATCGTTTATCGAACAAAAATTGTTTATGAAAAACATGACATCCCACTACGAGAATGGTGCAAAAAAACGGAGTTAAATAAAAATTTGTTTTTTTGGGAATCGAAGAAAGCACAATGATATTTTGTTATCATGTAGTGCTTATCCCATATACGTAGTATTTGTAAGTATTTTTGCATTAAGTACTTAAGTGGTCTTAATATTTAAAGAACCTACATACATGATAGCTTTATAACACCACTGTTTGCGTTGATCAGCACAGCAACGAGACAATGATAGTCAGCCCTACTTGAAATCGGAGACATTTTACTAAGACGAGTCGGGAGCAACGAACGCTTCGACTTCTTCTTTTTCCAGCTTCAATGTTTTCGCAGTTACCATCAAAACACGGGGAAAAAAGAAATCGGGTATAACTTGGCTGTATCTTTTAATTTATCCAATACTTAAAGAAACCTTCAAGGTAGGATTCAATTGATTGTGTAAGTTTTATGAGATTAAAAGATATCCTTGCAGATGAACAAGGCGATTCTTCTGTTTGTGCTAGCGATTTTGGTGTCGAGTCAAATAACTGATGCGTTTCAATTAAAACTAATGAAAGCAGCACGCAGGCGCAGACGTTGGGGTGATTGGAACCAAATGATGAAGCAGCTTCACGGTAAAGTCTCATAATGTTATGTCTGTGTTTTTGTCCGTTTTTTTTTTTCTGTTTTTTTCTTTGTTAAACGCTTGACAGGCATGGCAAGTCGCCCCGACATCTACCAGAAGGAATAACGAAAACGTAATATAACTTTTTCATTTGTTAGACAACATGGCCTAGATATGCAGAAACCAATATTTTGGGTGATAAATTTAAGGGAATTCCCCTGGGGCGTTAAAAACCAGAAGGGTATTATTTTTTTAAATTGTTTTTTTAGCTGCAGCTTCAAGGTAAAAGTTTCATAATGTTATGTCTCATGGTTTATTGTTAATAAATTAGTCCCCAGTGCGGCAATAACTTAATCCGACCGAACAGCTTTGTGGACCAGTGTGTCGCCGTTTAGTCGAATGGTTACAGTATACTTGGACAAGATACTTACTTGATACTGCCTCAACTCAGTAAATTTATCCTAATAAAATTGAATAAACGTCTAAATCGTGCAACAGTTCCGGTACCTGACGGTCGGCCCATGGTAATATGACAGTTATACCGGTGTAAGAACGATTACGTTTTCCTATCGACGGTTAGATACATGAATATCCTATCCTATACTAATTATTTTTTATCTTAAGTCATTTTAAACGTGTGTGTTAGTACGGGTTTCCGTGTTCGCGTGTACACTTATATTTCTCTATTTGTGTCTGTGATCGTTATATCTAACCTATTGGTTCTTTAAATATGCAGAAATTGCTGTCCGTGATGCAAGCGAAGATATGGACAACTAATGACATTTTTGGATTATGGTTAGTTAAATATAGTTCACTCATTGATGGTTTTAAACATAAATATTTATTACATTTATTCGTAATTCATTTATTTTATTATTAAATACAAAATATAACACTTGTATTTTTACAGTGGACTTGTTCTTCATATCAAAACCACCCATTAAATGAATAAAGAAATACTAGATTAATATTCTCGTTGTTGATACTTCAAACCGTAGTCATACTGCAAGGTATAATTTAAAGTACTCGTTATGGGAGAGTGTCAACCACGTGTTAAACCATGTGGGGGCAGGGTTTTTCAACGATCTAAATTGGCCGCGGGACCAGGTCCCAGGATCCGCTGCCGTCTATATCCAGTACATAATTCTCCGTTCCGACTCCATGTGTACCTATATGGCGTGGAACTAAACTCGACTGGCAGCGGAACCTCCTCTAAATAGAAGAACCGTAAAACTCCACTAGTAGATGTATTCTTTATTAAGTTGTGTTTCTATGTATCTGTGTGTGTAATCACACAGCGCTTTATAAAGCAAATAATGACGTAGAAGAAAAACAACTGCTTTAGGTGCCAATGACGTCATGAGGTAATGACATAACGAACACAGTTGGCGTCGATTAAATGAAATAATTGCAGATTTTGCAAATATAATGCCAAGATAGCTACAACACCTTGCGTTCCCCACATTTAAGAGATGAGTTTTAATGGTCAGAATTAGAATCTGTAACACAATGTGAAAATAGTTTCCAAAACTTAAGGCCTAGAGTAGGCATTAAAAGCAATAATAAGAACATATTTAAGCAAGGACAAATATGGTCAGTGGTTATGCTGTAGGCCGAATGTTAAACCAAGCATTATTCAACAAAAGAGGATGCAAAAAGTAAAAATAAACGTTCTGACAATGCCGATTGTCAGGGATAAAAGTTTGACCACGGACTCTGCAGGTTACTCGTGTATTTGGCATTGTCTGCTTTAAAGAGTAATAAGACTGATTGCCATTTTCATTGATATATTTAGGATGAAAATAGTTATACAAGAGAGCCAGCTCTTAGTGGGAGTTGGATGGGGGGGGTTAGTAGAGGTTGAATTGGGGTTAGTAGAGGTTGGATGGGGGTTAGTGGAGGTTGGATGGGGGGTTAGTGAGGGTTGGATGAGAGGTTAGTGGGGATTGGATGGGGGTTAGTGGGGGTTGGAGG
>CH002905.1:9250-20377 GCA_000149265.1 Ciona savignyi | reverse complement strand
ATGGGTCGTTGGATGGGAAGTTAGTGGGAGTTGTATGGGGGGTTAGCGTTTCGCTCTTTGTGATCTCGTTGGACTGAACGAAGAAAGCAGACGATCCTTAATTGCCGCATACTTGTTTTCGTGTTGTGGGTTCTTAAGCAGGTCGATGAGGCGACTAGCTGTTCCTTGGTCTAAAGCTGCCAGAACGTAGAAGTATTTAGTTTGGTCGAATGTAACCTTCTTAAGAGCGAACTGTGCTTCAGCTTGTTGGAATCACACTCTTGGCTGCGTTGTCCAAAACGTGACAAGTTTCACCGCTACGGAGTTTTGCGTGTCTTCGTTCTCGAACATTTTTATCTACTAAACTTTAAAAAGTCGTTTTTGAAGGTCGGGGTCACCAGTGAAGCGGCAGCCTCTTTATTTGCAGTAACACACAATGAAAAGAAACTCGTTACACAAACACAAAAAGCACATGAAAAAGGCAATGCGTAATGACGTCACACATTATGTAAAATAGATGACGGGAGGTTGCTACAATATAACGATTTTATCGCAAGCTAGCGCAACAATCTCCATAAAACCGCATGAAACCTGAGTGCACTCGCTCGATATTACCATCGAAAACTGGGACACATTTACTGTGATAATTATTTTGTACCTTATATAGAAACTCGGTACCGCTCCTTTTAAATTAAACTAAATAACAGAGCTGTAGTAACCAATGATAAATAACATCGTTTGGGATTCAAGGACACTAACTCGGTGCGGATTTTGCTAAATCGAACCAGAAACCTTAACCCACCTATTCTATTTTTGGCCCAAAATCAATGCTTATTGGAATAATGTCGAAAACTGGATAAGCGCGGCATTTCGTAGACCATACAACCTAACTCCACAAAATTGTTTCTTTGGTATTGTAAACAATTGTGTCATCAACTGTATTTTATTATGTGCAAGATTCTGTATATACAGAGGGAAAACAACCGACAGTGCCCACGATTCAATAATACATTAGTGAAGTGGAAGCCCTTAGAATTGTCTTAGATTTACGAACATATCAACACAAATGTTTTAAGTTAAAGCTTCTTTTTAAGAGCTTTATGCCCGTAGCTATAGGTAAACGCAAGGGGCATTAACACACGGGTACTCGTCAGATCACCTCGCACCCACCGTCGTGTTACCGACGCTATTGTAGTGTGTTGTGTATATGATTCAGACGTTTCGTCGATTCGGTAGAACCCATCAAATTATTGGGATTATTGGGCTATGCTAAAACAAATGTAGCGTTTCAATCATGAAGAAAACAAAAATACCAACTACATTTATATCAAGCTCATTTTAATGGCGGTATTTGTTAAACACATTTAATAAACTGTTAAAAATGCTTAATAAGATCTTTCGTGGCAATAATACTTATTTTAAGAATTGTTACATAACACGCCCCACATTAGTAAAAACAGAAGCTTATCTACTAAACCTAGTGTGATTCCCTGAAACCATGAAAAACTAAATAGGGCTGTTTTAAGAATTTAGCTTCATTTCAATACAGCGCTTGAAATAAAGCTTTAATTGAAAACATTTGTGGTGAAATGTTCGTAAAGTTAAGACGTTTATTCATTTTTAACTACAAATGGAAAAGCAGTTCGGTTTAATAATAATCATGGAACCCATGCTGTTACAACCAAACTCACTTAAATTTGTCCCCGATTGAAATTTATTATTTTTCTGTTCGCTTCAGTGATTTGCAACACATTGTTGACAATTCCAGATTTATATTTCTTGTCCAATAAGACTGCTTTAAATTTTGCTAATATCTGACAATAAGAACATTTTTGATTAACCTTTTTTGAACAGCTTTTAGACCAGATTAATTGAACAGTTTAAGTTTTTGCCGTGTAGAGCCATAAATTTAGAAAATCTCGTTTCCAGATAGTTACAACTCGTTTACAATTCGTTACCATCTCGTTCACTACTCGTTACAAGTCACCTAATAAAACTGGGGAGAGAGACACGAGCATTTTTTAGCCCATGATACACAGAGAAAACTTAAGAGCAAAACAAGCCAGACGTGTTCACTACATGTTTTATTTTCTAAAAACGGTTCACTTCAGTGATATTTGAACAAGAATCATATTCAAGTAATGTCTCAAATTGACATGGAAAATGCATTGACTATGGATCACCAAAGATCCACCATCATATTAAGCTTACCTTTATGGAAGCAGAAAAGGGACCAATTGTTGTCCCATTTTAACAAATGGGAAAGCATATTCTTAAAGAAAATAAGAGAAAAAGACAAGATAACTTTATCTAAAGTTGCAAAAAAACACAAAGATTGTTCAGATGAATTTCAACTCCACCTAGAAGAGGGAGTAAGACTAACAGAAGATTCTCACCTAGAAGAAAGCTTATGGATGGATATACAGTTCCAGCTTGATGATATTAAACAGAGAGCTTCTTATATACAAAATCAACTTGAATTGAACAGTGAAAACACCCAGTCTGACCTACAGCCAGAAAGACACAGTTACAGCCCAATAGACTCACTAAGCAGTGAATTGTCTGAGATCAGCCCACGACAACCTATCCAATTAAGAGGATTAGCACATTTGGATTCTTTACCGACTCAAAATGATAATGTTAATTCAGATGCAAGAGCAGTACCATTATCAAACTTTCAATCAAATGACCAAAGCGAGCAACAGAATAGTCAATTTTATGCCTATGTAGAACCTGACCAAGAAACTGCACAACAACTGAATTTTGCACCACAAGTACCATCACCCTCTATTATTGCAGGATCATGTAAAGAATTTCCTGCAGTTGCATCGTTACCCAACCATTCCGTTCAGCATTGTAGCCTTTTAACACTAGATCAAACTGGCTGCACTCGGATTAATACACCGGGGCCGGAGTCAACATATCAAGACTCTGTTACCAATTTGACTACAATGTTACAGCGACAGTTGAACTTGCCAAAGGTTGACTTAGTTACATTCAATGGAGACCCACTTTAATATCATCGATTCAAGACAGCATTCGAAGAGGACATTGTAAAATCACTACCAAACAATTATTCACAGCAATTAAATTTCTTGGGACATATGTGTGTAGGACAAGCCCATAAGGCAATCGAACCTTATTTGTTTATAAGACCAGCTAAACAAGCACTGCAAGAAGCACTCATTAAACTGCACAAAATCTATGGACGTGAAGATAAAATAGTTGATGCTTACATCGACCCACTCCTGCACGGACCGATACTAAAGCCTGAACCACACTCACTACGCGAATTTGCAAGTCGTATGGAAAACTGCCTAGTTGTGCTAAAATCACTCAAATACCATCACCTACTGAACTCTCGGGATTATATATCGAAAATCATGTTACGCCTACCTCACTTTTTACAAATTGACTTTCACAACAAACATGGGCGTTCAGTGCACCAAGGTAAGACTGTTTCATTCATAAATATGATAGATTTTCTCTACTACCATGCCGATATGGCAGAAGATTTTATGGGTAGAGCAATTGCTGATAATAAATCCAAAGGGAGAACAGCCAACACCAAACCCAAGCATCACTCTGTGTTTACCACTCAAGAAAAATCAAGAGACCAACTAAGAAATACTGCTTTATATACACCACATTCAAGACCAGCATGTACACTATGTCAGAAAAATAATTATTTATGGGGATGTGAACAATTCAGATCAAAACCAGCAATGCAGCGCTGGGAAATTATAAATCAGATTAACAAAACAGAATGCAAAGCAAATAAAATCTGCTTTAATTGTCTAGGTAACGGACACAGAAGCGACCAATGTAATCTTAAGGGACGATGCAAAATTTGTCACAGCCCACATCATACACTACTTCATGTGCAGAAAAGCACAGACACAATGACAATTCAGCACTCAGCAAATGAGTCATCATTTCCACAAAAGAAAACAGAAATAGCTGCCAACGTGACTGCAACTACTTCAAGAGCAACGTCAAAGAGCAAGACCAGACTGAAAGTTGTACCCATAAAAGCATGGGGGACCTCAGAGAACAATCAAGTAACCACTTATGCTTTTTTAGATGAAGGCTCAGAAATGACATTTTGCACCAAACGTTTAATGGATAAGCTAGGCCTCAATGGGCCAAAAGTCAAACGTACACTGAGCGGAATAAATTGCTCTGCTACACAGACAGGACACCGAGTATCACTTTCGGTACAAGGCATATATGAAAAAAGGGCCTATTACCTCAACAATATAATGGCTATACCGAACTTACCAAATCTAAAGGATAGCATACCTACAAATGCGGATGTGCATAGATATGATCATTTACAAGGACTTTCATTCCCTGAAATGGATTACCAAGAAATTGACCTGTTAATAGGAGCTGACATGTCAGAGGCACTGAAGATCACCAACATACGAACCGGCGGACCAAATGAACCACAAGCCATCCATACCAGACTAGGATGGGCACTTTTCGGAACAGACAAATTTCAGAAGGGACAGCATGACGTGAGAATAAATGCTGTTCATGAGGGCAACTCCAATCTTCATCAGCAGATGCTGACCATGTTTGACCGAGACTTTCTAGATGAGGACAAAACTGATGATTTAGCATTATCGATAGAAGACCAAAGAGCACTAACCACTATGAGAAGCACCATCGAGAAAAGAAATGGGCATTATACCCTTGGTTTGCCTTGGAAAAGAAATGATATAACTCTACCCTACAACCGATGTATGGCAACGAAACGACTCCACCATCTTAAGAAGAAACTACAAGGTGATGCGGAGCTACTTCGTAAATATAAAGAGAAGATGGATGAATCACTTGAAATGGGATATGCAAGGAAAGTCCCACCAGAAGACAACTCAGGAATATGTGACAGAACCTGGTACATACCGCATCATTGTACTGGTAAGAAGTTTCGCATAGTATTTGACTGTGCTGCTACATTTAATGGAACATCACTTAATGATGCCTTATTACAAGGACCGGACCTGACTAACTCATTAGTTGGAGTACTTCTACGTTTTAGACAAGAGCCCATAGCATTTATTGCTGATATTAAGAGCATGTTTTACCAAGTACATGTAAAGCCAACCGACTGGAATGCCTTACGATTCCTATGGTGGCCAGCGGGAGATTTATCAAAGCCACCTGAAGACTACCAGATGCTAGTTCATCTCTTTGGAGCTACTTCATCACCAAGCTGTGCTTCTTTCGCCCTGCAGAAAGTAGCAGAAGACAATGAAATAGGAGCAAGTGAAACTACACTATCCACCATTCGACGAAGTTTCTATGTCGATGACTGTCTAAAATCTGTACAGACAAAGGACGAAGCAGTTCAACTGATAAAGGAACTGACTGCATTGCTAAAGTGTGGCGGTTTCCATCTGACAAAGTTTGTTAGCAACAAGAGAGAAGTATTACAACACATCCCGTTAAAGGAACAAGCACCTTCACTAAAGGATTTAGACCTGAACTGTGTACTACCTGTGGACAAGGCACTTGGAGTTTACTGGAATACAGAAACTGACAACTTTGAAATAAAAGTTCAAATACAAATGAAACCACCAACAAGAAGAGGAATACTCTCGATGGTGAGTCAAATCTATGACCCTATGGGATTCGTACAACCATTCGTTTTACCAATCAAGAAAGTTCTGCAAAAAACATGCATCGATGGAATCGGCTGGGATGAAACTGTATCTACTGCATTACGACAAACATGGATCAAGTGGTTAAATGACTTACCGAATTTAGAACAAGTGACTATACCTAGATGCTTCAAATCTGGAACAACAAAATTCAAGCCTCAGTATGAACTTCATTGCTTTTTCTGATGCAAGTGAATCAGGATGTGGAGCCGTGTGCTATCTACGCTACAGGGAAAACGATACATGGAACAGCATATTTGTAATGGGAAAATCAAGAGTTTCTCCTTCCAAGCCAGTAACAATTCCGCGACTGGAGCTTACAGCTGCTGTAACATCTGTAAAAATTAAAAGGGATTGTTACGAAGGAACTGGAATGCAACATTTCAAGAGTCATATTCTGGACTGACTCTACATCAGTTATACATTACATAAACAACGAAGCGAAAAGATTCAAAACTTATGTAGCCAACCGTATTGCATTTATTCGTCAGAACAGCGAACCAAGCCAGTGGCGTTATGTAGGGACCAAGATAAATCCTGCTGACATAGCTTCACGTGGACTTATGCCCAAACAACTTAAAGAAGCCAAACTGTGGTTCAATGGACCAGAATTTCTGAAACAAGAAGAAACGTATTGGCCCAAAAGGCCGGACGTGTTACCAGGATCCAGCGAAACCCTTTCAGAACTAAAAATGGAAACTGCAAAACTAGTACAAACTGTACAGGAGTCAACTGATAGCCTAACACAACTAATTCATTTTCATTCATCTTTCACTAGGTTACAGCGCTCGGCTGCCTGGATCAACCGATACAAAACCTACCTGATCAACAAATACTTGCGGAGGCAACAAGTAACACCTGAACCATTTCTATCACCAGAAGAGGTGAATTTTGCTAAACTGGACATAATTAGATTAGTACAAAGACACTCCTTCGCCACTGCTATGAAGGAGTTACCTGAACATGCAGGTATGGACGAAACCTGCACCTACAAGGACACCATGACCTCATCCGCATACAAAGGGACACAGCTAGCCAAACTGAAACCATTCAAGCTTGATGGAATCTTAAGAGTAGGAGGACGACTACAAAGATCACCCTTGCCATTTGATAGCAAGCATCAAATCCTACTTCCACATGATCATCATCTGACAGACATCATCATACATAATTATCATCAACGAGAAGGACACAGCGGCACTCTACATGTTCTTGCTGCTACAAGAGAACAATATTGGATTATAAAGGGACACTCGGCTGTTAAACGAGCGATAAAGGATTGTACAGTTTGTCGCAAATGGAATTCAAAAATAGGAGAACAAATCATGGCACCATTGCCTGTCGATAGAGTAACGCCAGGTCAACACCCATTTACTTCTGTAGGAGTAGACTATATGGGACCATTATTCGTCAAGATCGGTAGAAGCCAAGTAAAAAGATTTGGGTGCATCTTTACCTGCATGGCAACACGTGCAGTGCATATAGAAGTAGCCCACTCACTTGATACTAGTTCATTCCTTCATGCCTTCAGACGTTTCATGAACAGGAGAGGAAGAACAAAGATTATACGGAGTGACAACGGAACAAACTTTGTAGGAGCTGAACGTGAGCTTCGTGAAGGACTACAACGTTTAAACAAGGATCAGATTAGCAACTCTATGATGAGTGAAGAAATCAAATGGTACTTTAATCCACCCGCAGCAAGCCACCAGGGAGGAATTTGGGAACGTATCATTCGCTCTGTAAGAAAGATTCTGCGTTATCTAACATGTGAAAGGACTTTGACAGATGAACAGCTGTCTACCTTCATGACAGAAGTTGAAAGAATACTCAATGACCGTCCATTTACACCTGTAAGCACCAATCCGCAAGATTTGAAGGCGCTCACGCCAAGTTCTATTCTACTTGGTAGATTGGAAACCTCACTTTCCCCAGATCAATTTATAAAGGCGGATGGATACAAGAAGTTCTGGAAACTTGTCCAATGGCTTGCAGACCAATTTTGGTATCGATGGACCAAGGAGTACCTGCCACTGCTGCAGTCAAGACAAAAATGGCTGCAGCCCACCAAAAACTTTGCACCTGGAGCTCTCGTTTTAATTGCCAACGAGACCAGCAGACGCGGTTCCTGGCCTATGGGAATCATCGAAAAAACATTTCCCGATCGCGATGGAGTTGTTCGGCGTGTACGTGTCAGAACAACTAATGCTACATATGACAGAGATATTCGTAAGATTTGTCTCCTCGAAGAGGCGTGAAACTGCCTCCCACACCAGACATTTGTCAATTTTGTAATGCATTGTTCGTTTGTTTGTTTTTGTTTTAAATAATATAATCCTCCCATTCCATTATTTGGGGCCGGTATGTTACAACCAAACTCACTTAAATTTGTCCCCGATTGAAATTTATTATTTTTCTGTTCGCTTCAGTGATTTGCAACACATTGTTGACAATTCTAGATTTATATTTCTTGTCCAATGAGACTGCTTTAAATTTTGCTAATATCTGACAATAAGAACATTTTTGATTAACCTTTTTTGAACAGCTTTTAGACCAGATTAATTGAACAGTTTAAGTTTTTGCCGTGTAGAGCCATAAATTTAGAAAATCTCGTTTCCAGATAGTTACAACTCGTTTACAATTCGTTACCATCTCGTTCACTACTCGTTACAAGTCCCCTAATAAAACTGGGGAGAGAGACACGAGCATTTTTTAGCCCATGATACACAGAGAAAACTTAAGAGCAAAACAAGCCAGACGTGTTCACTACACATGCGTTTATGCTTGCAGAAACAAAATACACTTACTCGGTGTATAAAATACAAATTGTGGCTAGGGACCCTGTAGCATGAATATATGGCATACAACATGTGGTTTACAAATAGTGGTGGTTAAACACGTGGTTGACCTCTTTAGTTATTAACGTAGCATTTGCTAAATTTAGCGAATTAAACTGATGACTGTGCATAAAAACGTAGCCCGTCTACAGGTATACTCTTGACTTAATCGAGCATTTATACTCTATAGCAACAAAAAGGGATGAACTCGGTAACATCGTGGTTAAAAACTTGGTAGATGTTTACAGTTAGAAGGGATTTAAGTTTAGGTTGAATGTCGAGACTTTAATTATTTATAGTAAAAAAGTCTAAGCAGAATTTGCAGTAACAGCCTTTATTGTAATGTTAGTTTGCATTGGAGAGATCAGTAGAAAACTTGGTTGATCGCCGTCGACAGCAATGCGACCAGTAGGTTACGGCCGTATGAGTTGGCAATAGGTTACGGCCATGTAAAACAAAATTAGTGCACGAATGCTGCATGACGCATTTGAAGCGCTATGCAGTTCAAAAAGAGAGAATCGGTCTCCAGAAACAGAAAAAAATATTTGCGGTCAACGGTCTGACATCGCTACGTAACAACTTCTACCTTGGATGTGTATATAATTGTAATATGTACTTTATTTACCTGTGTATTTTTACTTTAGGTGGTTTTTCGTGGTAACATAAAAGTATTACTGATTAGCGTTTGTTAATCATACTTAACTGTTTTAGTATTTGATTTTCTGGAGCTTAATGCACAAATTTGAATTCATTACCTATGTTTTATGTTAACGTTCATGTGCGAAAGTATCTTCGCCATATTGACTATAAGTCCTGAATTTAAACTCGATTGTGTCTACCACTTGCTTATCACCACGGTTTGCAAAATAACAACTAGGTTAATACGTTTGCGCAAACAGAGTTCCACAGTATATTTTATACACCGAGTATGCCGTTTGTTTCTGCTGGCAAAAACGGATAGGTTTTTGGGTAACCAAACTTCTTCGATGTTCATTTTCCGCACTTCTTAACGACTTTAAATGGCCTCCGACAACCCGCAAAATGATACGCTTTAAAAGTCAATATCTTTAGGGTTAATCATTAATGTAGCATTTGCTAACCTTGGCAAATAAAAACTGATTACTGCGAAGAACGTAGCTAGCCTATACGTCTCTCATTGACTTAATTCAGCATCTTTAGCAACAAAAGGAAAGAATGAAGGTCATTTATGCCGGTTATGCCAAAACTGGTACTAAAACCATGACAGCAGTGTTCCAAGAGTTTGGATACAATACATACGATTGGCTCGAAAACTCGTGGTACCTGGGAAAGGAATGGCGCAAGCTAATAAAATATGGAGGAACAGCTGAGGACTTTAAGAGAATGTATAAAGGCGTTGATGCAGTCCTCGATAGTCCATGTTATCTGTTTTGGGAGGAAATCTTAAAGGTTTACCCAAATGCCAAAGTAAGATCAGCATTTACGACACGTCTTCAAATAGGACACGATTTATAATTGCACTGTGTACAGATTGTGGTTTCTATTCGAGACGAGGATTCTTGGTACCGAAGCCTCCTAACTCAAATGACGTCGATTGATTCTGACCTTTTGTATATACTGATGCAAGTTTTCGTATTCTGGTTGGCAATATTTTCGTTTTACAGAGTCTACCAGTATGTAGCCTGCACTTAGATGTGGTATTCAGTTTAAGCCGACACGTGATTATTTAAAGTTGACATAGCATAAGGGTCGAAAACTACTTTTTTATACAAAAACTTTTTATAGTGCAAGTTGTTCTATCTTCGCGCCGACGTTGGCCTTGGTCCAAATTTGACAGAAACGAGCTGGTAATGAAACGTTTATATAAAACCCACAACGCAAACATCCTTCTTGTAAGTGTGCAAACATACATTACGTTTGCGCTTATAACTCTATTCAACATTTACTACAGAATGCACCAAAGGACAAGCTGCTTGTGTACAACTTCAAAGACGGATGGGCTCCACTGTGCGAATTTCTTGGCGAAGAGATTCCTAATAAACCGTTTCCTCACGCAAATGGTGGTGCATCCATTATAAGGGATCACATGGAAAGCCATCCTATCATGATTAGAATGATGAGAGAAATGAAGTTTTCCCTTGGAGTGTTGGCTTTGCTTGGGAAATAAATCTAGTTACCTTAAATTCCTAAAAATGTTTATCGGAGAACTCGGAATTAACCTTTATTAAAGAACGTACTTATACTGGATTTCTTGTGTTTAACCATATATTTTTTTAAATAGAATTTATGCTATGTGTTTATGCAAGCAGAGTCTCTAACCTCATTTGGTGTACTTTATATAGTATTTACTTCGTTTCTGCAAGCGGAAACGCATGGGTCCCTGAGGTAACAAACCGATCTTGTTATCCGGGGTAATTACACAATATATGTGGTTGTCAGATATGTGCACGCCAGGTCCAAGTTATCTAACATTCCAGAACATTTCAACCGGACTGCCATAGTTTTGTTTCTGCAAGCATAAACCCATGGGTCTCATTACCCAACCAATCGTCTTTCCAAGAACAGTTAACAAAAAAATATTCGTGTCAGAAGCACATTTTTTTTCAAAACAAAGCATCTTGTCAAGCGCTATAAATCCGTCCCCGTGTTCTTCAACAATCGGA
>CH002906.1:143665-169217 GCA_000149265.1 Ciona savignyi | reverse complement strand
AATTAAACTAAAATTTAAAAAACCACCCCAAATCCCACCCCACCGCCGTTGCACTTTCTTTCCTTTTTGATTTTGATCGATATTTACGTGATTTTTATGTAGCATGGATGCTTTTGATGATGTTTTAACTTTGCCTGCTGACTTGGGGGAAAGTCCCTCAACTGAGAGCACTGAGCATGCTAACCGACCGTAAGCAGTTTTTTTGGTGACGAAACAAAAACGTTTTGTTTCGATTTCGCGAGAGTTTAGAGCCGAATAAGGCTGCAAAGGGTAGAGGGGTAGTTAAAGCAAATGACGTGGGTTGAAATTTTATGTTGAGGTATCCAAAATTACTGCCTGATTTTGGTTTAAAAATATTGGGAATAAATCCTGTATTAAAGTTAAATCAATCATAGTCGAGTCAATCTTAGTTGGTTAAATCTTGGTATTGCTAGCATATATAACTGAGTAATAATTCAAATATTGAAGCTGGAATGGTTCAGCTTTATTTGGCGTATATTCAATGCTGTTTTTTACCAATAATAATAGAATTACTTTCTAAAGATCTTGACAATAAAAACAACATTTTCGCGCATTGCTTTTTGGTGTTGCATATTTAATTAACAGTAGTAGATTTAATTTGTTAGCACTAACGAAATTAACTGTAATTAAATTAACTGTAAAGTAATGAATAATAATAAAAAGATTGGTATTTTTTTGTTAAAACTGCCCATGATTCCTGTTATTTGGGTTGTTTCCATTTATTTTTACTGCAAAGGATAAGGAATGGATTGGCCAAAAAAATAATATCTCCTGGGTAAAGTATTTTGTAAACAAATATTTTTTAGTAGGGTAGAGTTTTTACAGTTTTGTTTAAAGAAGGTCCCATGTTTGTATCGAGACTCCTTTTAAAGCGATGAGGGGGGTAGAATTTTTGCAATTTGTTTTAAAGAAGGTAACCTGTTTGTATCAAGGAAACAAAGACTAAACTCATCCCAGCACTTATTCTACTATTGCTTGTAGTTTTCTATTGAGATTTAAATTAATTCATTTTAAAAATCTATTAATTTTTGCCGACACCATTCCTACAGGTTCAAAGGGATGAGGGGGCTAGAATTTTTTTTGTTTTAAGGAAGGTTTGTATTGAGAAAACAAAGACTAAACACATCCCAGCACATATTCCATGATTGCTTGCAGCATTTCTATGGGATTTATACTAATTCATTTTAAACTAAACTTAATAATTTTAAACTAAACTAAGTCATGTTAAAATTAGCTAATTCAATTTTGCTGACACTATTCCTACAGGTTCATGTTCAAGAACAGCGGGGTGTTGTTTGAGAACGCTCTCATACAAGTTGGAGTGAAATGCGAGTTTAAAGAACAGTACGGTGAGTTGAGTAATTGCTAAAAGGTAGTAATTGCCAAATACCCCCCATTATATGTGTGCGAACAAAGTCTTACATAGAGAAAGACAGGGTCATGTATAAAAGATAAAAACAAAATCTTTCTTTATGTACCCTATATGTCCATAGTGTGAACTATATCCATGGGCAAGGCACTGAACACACTTTTCTTAAACCCAGTGGATTAGATTGGTTTTGCCTTCGTGTGTGCAATATTTTACTTTATCCCTATTGTATGGTTTAATATGAAAAATATTACTTTATGTAAACTTAATATATGTTTGAACAAAATCTTAATTTGTTAAATGTCGAGCAACCCATGCTTTACACAGTGTATCTTAAATTTGAAAATTTAAGTCTTAACTTGTATGGAAATACATATACATTGATTACTGACTGGTCACTAGCTAGAAAAAACTTAAACTCAATCATGTGATTGAAACGTATTTGTCATTTGTTCATATACATAAAATCTACATCCTTTTTAGGGCGAGTCGGCTTATTTTTCGGTAACAAAACCGGCAACCAGCTTCAAAACTTCGCAGCTGCCGTTTCACTCGGTCCAGAGCACCAAGGAAAGGTAATTGGGTTGGGATGAGAATTTTTATAATTTGTTGGACTCTAACACTGTGATAGGAGGAATATTGTTAGGGTGCTCATGCACAGGAGGATGTTCAACTTTTCCTATCGGTTTAAAAACATGGTTTGCTATCACACGGGCTATCATTGAATTACCTTACAAACACCAAAGTTGTGATATATATTGGGCAATCATTGAATTACCCCACAAATACCTAAGGGGTGATATCACACGGGTAGTTGTCAGAATACTTTGTGCTAGCCAAACTAGTGTGTTGTATGTGCTTTAGACTTGGATTTAGTTTTCGCTACCAGCAGACGCTCTTACCATTAAAGCCACCCAGCTGGACATTTAAATAATATATCAAAAGCATAACAAACACACTTAAGGATTCCTTAAATGCCACCCACTTTAACCCCAGTTACCAACCCTTTAAATTTAATATATTCTAACCTCTAACCCAGAAGACTGACCCCTATAAAAGCTACAAATTCTAACCCCTGTTATGGACCCCTACTCACCCCATAAAAGCACATACTGAACCCCACAAAAGCACAAACTAATCCCCATAATCCCCAGATCAACGTTGCCACGCAAAAGGAGCCTCCATCACAGATAGACGGAGGGGCGCAGGTTCAACACTTCATCAATCTTGAATGTATCTCCATGTTCTCTGGCTCTCCCAACCTGCAACTCAGGTGCGATTTTTTCACAAATTACCCGTTATGACATTCAAATTGCCATCAAACTGTTTTACTGAGCTGAGTGTCAAACCTTTCAGGGGCTCCTCACTTAGATTGTTTTTTTTATATAGAAAACAGTACGAATAAGCCATGCTAACCATTTGGCCACACAACCGTTCATCTTCCCCTTCATTCTTTTTATTACCGGCCTAAGTTTCAAACCCTTTGACGCGCTTTTTTTTACATAGGAAGTAGTATATAAATCAGGTTTTTTAACCATTCAGCCAAATAACCATTCATGTTCCCATCCCACCATTCTTTATATTACTGGCCTGATTTTCGAACCTTTAATGCGCTGTTTTATATAGAAAGCAGTATATGCATCAGTCACTTTAACCATTCAGCCACACAACAATATATCTTACCACCATTTTTTTACCTTCCCAAGTTACGAACCTTTAATGCGCTTATATATATAAGAAGCAGTATATAAATCAGGCACTTTAACCATTCAGCCACACAAACCGTATATATTACCACCATTATTTTTATTACTGGCCTAAGTTTCGAACGTTTGATGCGTTTTTTTATTAAGTTATTTATATAATTAAGAAGTCGTATATAAAACAGTCTATATTTTATATGAGAAGTCCTACAGGAATCAGTCACGTTAACCAATCCTCCACATAACCATCCATCATACCCCTCAACTTCACACAAACAAAAACATCACAACACCTACTATGACATCACAGGTACCAGCACTCCAGCGCCCCCCAGCAGGTGACGCTCAAGCTGCCGGTTATCATCAACAAGTTCATGGAAGGCGTCGATATGAATTCCGGCGATTTCTTCAGTCGGTGGAAGCAGCTTGGACAGCCAACGCAGGAGACGCAGAAGATCTTCCAAGCTCGACATCCCATCGATACTGAGGCTGCTAGGACTAAACTAACAGGTGTGTAATATGCAACTTTAATTATCCAGGTATACAAAATACCTGTACCTTATCCCCACCCAACCCCAATTTTACCCTCTTTTATTTTAATTTTTAAGTTTTTTTTGTCCTAGTATTAAAACAGCAAATGAAACAAATCATGGCACAGCAACAGGAGAAGGCAACCCCACACTTATCCATTTTTACCCTTACCCCGCACTTACTCACTTAACCCTCCACCTACATACAGGATTCGGGATGTGTGCACTAACCAATGTCGATCCAAACCCGGAGAATCTGGTGGGATCCGGTATCATCAAAACTAAGACGTCGCAAATCGGTTGTCTGCTTCGATTGGAACCTAACAAGCAAGCCAAGGTGGGTGCTTTTGTGGGGGGTTTGATGATAAACTGGGGAAAAGATGCAAGGAGGGGGGTAATGAGAAAAAGAGGCATAAAATAAGGAGTAAATAAGGAGAAAAAGAAAATAGAAGAGAAAGGGGAATAAAATAAAGAGTTAATAAGGAGAAAAAGAAATGGGAAGAGAAAAAGGAATAAGATGAGGAGTAAATAAGGAAGAAAAGAGAAAGAGGCATAAAATGAGGAAGGAGGAAAATAGAAGAGAAAAACGCTTTAAATGAGGAGTAAAAACAGGAGGAGCAGATGGTTAAACGATACAGAGACGAATTGTTTAATAGCGAAGGAGGAGGGAAAGAGTGAGGAAAAATCAAAACTGCATAGTTTTGATGTCGGCTTATTAGTTCTAATGGATAGAATACATGGCTGTGGTTTGCAGCAACTGAAAGGTTGTAGAATTGAAACCAGTCGCTTTCTTGACAAAACACTTAGCAAAAATTGCCCTGGTCCCTAAGAATAATAGGTGTAAACTAAAATAAAAGAACGTATCGTTCATACGCTAAATAAAGCAATAGTTTCGGTAACCCAACTGTGGGCACGAGTTAATGGTGACAATTACACCATTAGAAAATGCTCACGAACGTAACCACAAGGTAACCTTACGATTGATAACCTATACTTCCTCAATTGATAACCTTGGTGTAATCGATGACATTGATAATTTTGGTAATTGATAGCCCATCCACCCACTGAGATAAAACATGAATATCCCATTCTAACCCAACACTCCCAATAATAAGGTTATACTAAAATTAAAGGCACTTATTGGTCATAAGCAACCGAGGCCAAAAATCCGCCAGAGTAACGCGAGTAATACTTGCGTGATTACTCTCGTGACGCATGCCATGCGAGTAAGAATTTACTCTAAAACTAATTAACATTTAGAAAAAACTAATTAACGTTTACCGCGACCGTTTTCTGTTCATCTGACGTATATCGCGTGAGTTAATAGTGACAATTACACCATTAAAAAATGCTCTCTGTCGTAACCACAAGGTAATCTAACGATTGCCCGTGTGGTAACCTTGCCTTCTTCCACCCACTAAAAAAAAAACATTCTAACCCACCACCCCTCCCAAACCACAGATGTATCGTCTGACGGTGCGTAGCAGTGTGGGTGAGGCGGCAGCTCTGATTTGCTCAATGCTCGAAGAACACTTCTAACATCATTACCTATATAGGGGGTTCCCCGTCAGTTATCGCCATTCCTAATATCGCGGTGACTCCCCATCCCTGCCATAGAATCTCCACTCGCGTAATTCTTTACCGTTTTAGTTTTTAATAATAGCACCCCCCTACCCTTACTTAACAGCTTATATTCTATAATATGTTCTCCAATAGGCCTATTAATGTATTCTATTCCCATCAGCTATTATTCTGAGTGTCATTTTCTCCGTTGTTGTCGTTTTAAACTCGTGACCAAATCATGAATCATTGCCCCCATATTATCCACGTATTTATCCGACATGCCACGTCATGCACTACAGGCTGGAAAATCGCTCGATTCGGATACTTCCATTCTTTTTACGATAATGACGCTTTTTTGGTGTACGGCATTTCGCTTGGTAGATGGTTATTCTAGTAAGCGCCTCTCCCGATAATGAAATTCGGTCCGTGAAACTGTATCAGCCAATTATAAGTGATTTCACCAAAAGTGTGTTTTTTCTCGTGTTTCCAACCAAATCAGCTTAGATAGATATTCGTGCAGTTAACCTTTTAAGACACCTGGCTGTTGTAAACTATAGTACGGTTATATAGTTCTCTTTATATGATTTATTCAACTTAAAGTGGGCTTTATTTAACTTGGTAGGCTTTACTCAACTTGTAGTAGGCCTTACTCAACTACGATTTTATATCCTAGAATGTAGAGCTAAATTGATAAATAAAGTGGCAATGCACAAATGCTATACTGAACGTTACAATACGCTAAGTTGGGAACAGTTGTAGGGACCTAATCAATAAGCTTTGGTAATAAACTTGGGCTCAACTTTATGTCTAAGCTTTGGTTCACAGCTGCCCTGCACTAGATAGTCTACGAACTTCGCTAAAAGACGTTGGGTTGTATCTAGATTTGTCAATGAAATTCAAAAAATTTTATAATGCAAATAATGACGTATGTGATAACAGCTGCAAAAGTGTCAATGACGTCATGAAGTCATAAGTACCAATGACATCATGAAATGGTAAGTATGAGTGACGCTATGAAGTGATAATCGCCAATGACGTCATAAAGCGACAGCTAAAAGCTCTGGCGATGTTGATTAACTAACTTCGAACTTCTTTTAAATATGGGATCGAAATTGCTTTATGTTTGATTAAGACAAGTTTATATGCGTGATTTCCCAAGTTTAAGTGCAACAACTTAATCTACTGGTTTGTTTATTAAAAAAAAAAACACAAACAAATCGCTTTTGTAATAACTTAATAAATATTGAAATAACCAGATCAATGTGCGTTAAGTTCCTTGCTTAATCGACAGTCATGCAGCTTTCTCAACTAAGAGGAAAGTGATTTTCTCTGTACGATAGGATATTTATACTACATACTCGCCGACATACTTCCCCCAAGCAATGGGGGTTCCCCAAAGCAATTCGGCAGGTCTCGGGCGTAGATCTATTGAACGGCGCTGAGTCATAATTATTGCACCCACCTCCAATATTCCAATATTATATTTAGTTGGGTTACGGCGTCAAATTTTAGCCAAAAGTTACACAACTTTTTTTTATACAAAAGTACCCCTCCGTTTTCCCCGCCTTGCGAATATGTATCCTATCTTCTTTTAATAAAAAAAAGTATCCACCATTTAAGGTAAAAAAAATCAAACTGAAATTTTTATTTTGTTGCTGTCCATATTGTTCACTTAAAAGTTTATATCACGAATTTTATAGGAAATAAAATCCTTTTTCAGCTAAATTCTATGGGCAACAATCGTTCATGCGTGGAATACCTACATCGCCATCTAGTGATTGGAAAATGCTTGTTTGTCGTCACGTTGTTTGTGTAAGATTATACGTGCGTATTAGAATTTCTAATTTTGTTTTCGCTTTGTGCTTTTGCAAGGTTTTGTGTAAGATAGCAAGGAATGCTTAGACTGAACAAGCCAACCTTTTATAATCGAACCTAAGTAGAAAACGCACAAACTTTGTTAAATTAAATGCTGAGGGGCTTCACTAATCTCCGGGATACGTTTTAACAAGAAATTTTGGGCACCTCTAAATACTACAGGACCGCTTGGATCGCTTGGATCACTTAGATTGCTATTGAAATTAATTCTAACCCTGTCCCAAACAGCAAACACTAATCTCAACCCCAGAACTAACTTTAACCCCAACCCTAACATTATTATCATGGATTTTGTAATTACGAAGTATAGTAAGCGATTAAAGCGCTCCATGCGATCCAAGCGGTCCAAGCAGTCCTGTAGTATTAACAGGTACCGGAAATTTTGGAGATTTTTTAATTTTAAAAAGTCAATTTTGGTTATCTGATTTTTAAAGGGTTAATATCATGAGAAAAATAAAGATTACTACTGTTATTATTTAATGATGGTTAAATAACACCACTCCATATTCTAGCGACTTTAGAAATAACTGATAAATTTAGCATAACTCTGCTAAGCTGCAAGTAACATGTTCTTACAATATCACATGGACGAAAATGGCAAGCGTGTGTACACTTTGAAAAAAGTGAACCCGGATAACGGAAAACCGACCCAATCTGCCCATCCGGCAAGGTTCTCTCCTGATGACAAACATTCAAGACAGAGGATTATTATTAAACGAAGATTTGGACTTTTGCTTACCCAACAGCCCCAAACCCTTATGTAGACTTTTTAAAACTCTGCAAATACGGTTAAACTGAACAGACATTATTTTTACTGCCATTATAACACACATACCTTTTTCTGACTAAACTCAACGATGCATCGGAATTTTTAGTGTTTTACCGAATCATGTTTTGTAGTTGCTTTCATAAGGAACAGTCATAATTTTTGCATTGTGTGAAAATTTCATGAATGTTTTCATGGTAATAGTTTCTTACATAATCAATTGTCTTTCTAAGTACAAAAACGGTATTTTCATGGAGTACCGGTACTGCTTTAAATAGGCTAACACAATCATATTGGTATGTGACCTTTGATTAAATTTTTTACAATGTCAATTTCCGTGTATTAACAGCAATGGATTTTCTTTTAGCATAATCAATGTGTTTGCATTGCAGATTTGGACAGGTTAGACTTCATTACAGTTTGTGCAAAATATTTTTCAGTATGGAAATCTAAAATTAACATCCAAATAGATAATGATTTGAAAAGTAACTTGAAACTGTTCTTGAGCATGATAGGTTTTGTTTTATTTAATTATGATGCAAAAATTGGTGGGATTCTGTGCAAAATGTTTTTGTTTTAAGTTAAACAGTGCAATAGGACATTTTTATTACTTTTAAATAACCAAGATTTTTTTCGATTGCTAGTTTAGTCTATTTCAAATTGTTTTCAATTTTTTTTTTTAATATCTTGATGTACAATAAAAACTGATCCATATACATGATACAAAGACGTCTATATTTCAAATACACGCGATTCATTTTGTAGTTGTAATTTCCAGAGTTACTTGAACATTGTAAAATACCTCGAAATTGAGATGTCGGGTTATAGGAGAAGAGGTAGAGGGAGGAACAACTATGACAATGGTAAGTTCTCGTATTTAATTATTAAGTTCCAGGGCCAAAAAAATTCAGATCAGAAAAAACTTTCGTGTGACGCGCGCCGTGCGAGTATTTACTCTTGTAAATAAAAAAACTTAACGTTTACCACGACCGTTTTCTATTTATCCGGTATATTGGAGAATAAAAAACAAATCCTCATCATTGCGACCATTTTTATTATACACACACGTTTCCTTCCATAACCTGCGTGATTTACTTACGTCAGCTTTAAATGCAAGTGAATTTTAACTCGCCTTAAATGTGGTGGATTTTTGGCCTGAAGTTCTGATGTTGATGGATTAAAATCTTCAGACAATATTCATATCTATGAATCCAGTGTTGAAAAAAATAATTTCTCATGTTAAGTTTTTTATCTGAATGAAATGAAAACCTAAAATTAATTTAAAATTTATTTAAAAGACAAGGATTTTTTTATAATTTAAAGTTGTTTTCTTTTAATCATAATGTAAATCGCAGTCTGCGTATTCTTAGTGGCTATTGTGGTTGGTTGTATATGATAATAGATAAACAACACGGGTATAGTAGAACCCATTAATTCGTTGTGTACAAGCAATGTCCACTAACTGCCTTGCCCAAGAACACAACCGACTAGCTAGCGAATAGTTTCGAACCTGCAACCCTTCGGTTGAAAGGTACTAAACCACCAGACTAACGGCTCGGAAGCTTCCAACTAAATTTTGTCTACAGGACCATCACGCTATTCTCAACACGATGATCGCGCTGACAATCGGAGCGATAACTCGACTTTGAACACGAGGGGTGGTTATCGCACCAGCAGACGGGGTTACCAGGGTAATAACCGGGGTAACAGGTCCCGCAGAGGTGGGAATCGACCCCCGCGGTAAGTTCCGATTGACTGAGCGACGTCTTATATCTGTGGACCCGCAAGTTTAAAAAAATTATTATTTCACTGGTATATAAAAAAATAATTCGATGCCGGTATAAAAAATACATTTAAATATTAAAAATATTACAATGGAAAAAAATTAGGATATTTTAGTTTAAAAAAATTAAGGTATTTTAACAGAAAAATTTAAAAGTAATACTATTTAAAAAAGAGAAAATATATTACGATTGACAAAATTAAAAAAATTCCAATAGTAAAAATTTATAACAAAGTATTTAATTTTAATTTTTTCAAAAAATAACTTATAGTGTCAGATTGTTCAAAAACATGGCAAATTTCGTCAATCAATTCTTCTTGGGAATTCCAACGTAGCCAAAATTTTTATCAATATTTTTGACGGTTTTCGGGGTAGTTCTCATTACAGCAGAGGTGGACGGGGGAACTTCAAGTATCGACGGGATGGAGAGTCTCGGAACGATGGTGGGAACGACCAAGATGATGATGGTGACGTTAATATGGAAGGAACTGAAAGCAAACGATAGTGAGTGTTTTACACCAAGGCTGAGTGTTTTTCCTCTGTTTAATATAGGATTTTCATATGATTGACCAAACAGTTAATAAAGGTTTTTTAATTTTTTGCTATCCTCTTTATTAGCACTGTATTTAACTCACATTTAGACCAATTTCGATAAAAACTTTTAATTCCAAAGCAACCCGTATTCTCGACCCAATCGCAACAGCAACCAAAGTTCACAGAGACATAACAATCATCAACCCAACAGACAACCGACTACAAACTGGTATCAGATCACTGTAAGTGTTGTTGTTTTTTCTACCGAGCCAAGTTTCGTACCTAGGATGGGCTAACTCTTAGACCGTTTTTGTATAAGACGTGTATGTATCGCTCTAGTTGACCATTCGGCCACACAACCATGTATAGTTTAGGGCTCGAAGAATGTTACCTTCCCTTTTAAGTCTTTTTTGCCTTTTAAATTTCAGCCCAGGCACTTTAAGTTGTGCCCTTAATCTACTAAATTACTTTTCAGTTGTAATTTTAAAGATTGGCACCAATTCCGTGGGTGGTAAGGATGGCCCTTTTATCAATGGTTGGTGACAAAATTCAAATAATGCTTGCCATTCTAAGTTTTGACTCATCATTCAGCTTCAAATTTAAATGGCAGCATGTATTTTCTAAAAGTATATCCCATCTTACCAAAGTTTTGTCACTAATTTTTTCTCTATTTAAAACTGGTTAAAATTATGCAATCTCATGAGAATCTTTAGTTTTCGTTTAAAAATAAAAATAAATAAAGCTTTTGATTAAAAAATTAACCAAGCACTTAAGTATATAATTGATTTCATAAATTGTATCCAATCAGATATTACAAGGTCTTTCCCTCGACGAAGAATGGTTACGGCAAGAAATCCAAACGATAGCATTAATACAGTACCAGACCACTCAAGTAAGTCGGATTTTCGTGTTTTATTTATTTTCAATTTGGAATTCACAGTGGGCATTATTATATGAACAATTGTCACTTGTCAAATCAATTAGCACCAATGTCGGGTAACCAGAGCTCTTGTAATGTGCTGTGTATGACTGTGATATTTCTACAGTTTTTATTCAACCCTATTCAGCACATAAATGAGAAAATGGAAGTCAAAACACCAGCATTAGTCGGATCACATCATGCCCACTGTCGGGTTACAGGAGAAAATGCAATGTGTTTGTTTGATTGAAATTTTAGTGCTTTTTCACATCATCAACCTAACAATTAAAGGAGTTCGGACTAGCTACAGTCTGGTTTTGATCCCATAACCTTTTGACTGCATATAGCAAACTGTGGCTCCTACTTAATTCTCTCCATTTTTTATCTCTGAAGATATCTCCCTTTTTTACTATTGGATATTATTTCACCCACTATTTCATCCATGGATCATGGTAGCTCGGGGCGCTAGTGTAATGGGCCTTCTATGGCACAAATTCCTGGTCCTGTGGCTACTGTGGACCCGCCTATACTAATGTAATGTAAAAATCCCTGGATTAACCCTGTTTTAACTTTTTTAGGCTCTGGAAATAAACCCCCAATTTTTTTTACTTCTGGAAGTAAACCCTTAATTTATCCTTTATTTTACCCACTATTCACTTATTTTGAATCTGGAAATAAACCCCCAATTTTTTTTACTTCTGGAAGTAACCCCTTAATATATCCTTTATTTTACCCACTATTCACTTATTTTGAATCTGGAAATAACCCCTCTTTTTTTTCTGGAATTAACCCTCCTTATCCTCCTCCAGTATCACTTTGATGGCAACAACTCTAGTTTTTACGTTGAAGATCAATCCACCGCATCATCAATAAGAAACTGCTCCAAGAAGATATCTGCTCCGGATGGTAACAAGGTAAGATGCTTCATCTTCTGACTGCATCAGTGTGAATATCAGATGATGGAATTAGGATAAGATATTCATTTTTATCCTTGTGAGTGGGAAAACCAAGGGGGTTGACATACGGGCGATCGTCAGATCACCTCCCAGTTCCCACCCACCATTGGGTTACCGGAGCTATTGCAGTGTGTTGTTTATTATTCACATGTTTCTTTAATTTAGTAGAACCCATTATTCTGCTGGGTTTAAGGAATGTGCGTAAAGTGCGTAAACCGACTAGCTAGCAACCAGTTTCGAAGCAACCTTTCGGTTGAAAGGCATAGCTTTAAACCACCAGACTAACTGGTCGGAATTGTGATTGATTACTCTAGTTTCAGACATTGTCTAAACCAAGTGGATTAATGCATCCATCTAAATTGAAAAAAAACATCAATTACACGCACACACTGCAATAGTTCCGGTAACCTGATGGTGGGCATAAGGTAATATTACGATTACCTGAACGCAAATAGCATTTCCCATTCACGAGGATAAACACGAATATCCTATCCACTTTTAGAAGCTTACCAAAGTACTAATGCATGGGAAGGTTTCAAACTTGTATGTGAGAAAAAATTTAACATTAAACAATGGGTTGAACATTTTTTTCTTATTAGTATCCTCACAGTACCCCCTTAGATTTAAATTGTTATATTCCTTTATTATTTTATCTTTATTCATTTCAGATCACAATCCTTATGAGGCCGTGCTCTAATCCAATGCCAGATGAAAAAATCCCCAAAATACAGGTTTCTGTTATTCCATCAATGAAAACAATTCTACTTGTATACATTGTTTAACAAACAATGCTTTAACAATGCCAATAAAAAATACCCAAGTCTTCTATGATGTTTAGTTCAAAATTATATTCGAATAAAAAAATTACCCCCAGTATAAAAACTTACTTTTTAATTTTAACTTGAAATTATTCTACGAAGGTGCAGGAATAAAAAAACATGTTTATTAAAAACAGTTTACATTTTTTTTAAATATCCAAATAATAAAAACATAAGTATCTGAAGGCCAAAGGGCCTAAAAATACCCCTAATTACCCCTAATTTTCCCTTGAAACCTTTTCAATTATCCCCAATAATGCGTCCGAAAAATTACCTTTTGTAATTTTCACTCCCCATTTTTTGCCTCAGGAGGTGCTTTTACCCCCAGGAAAATTATTAATTTTTTTCTCCCCATTTTACCCCCAGGAAAATTGTTAATTTTTTACCTCCCCATTTTTAATTCCAGGAGGTTCTTGCATCTAAATACAACGGAGAGACGCACCACCTGAACGCCGCATCACTATTCAATGACGAAGGGCTACAAGGGAATAAAATCTTTCTCAAAGTTTCAACGAGTGCCCACATGTACATCGTCACTAAAATCATTGCAAAGAACATATCAGCGGTATTTATTTTACTCTATTTATTTATTATTTCATTCTTTATTCTATTTTTTTTTTCAAACTTGATTTTTTTTTAAAAAGGATATATTTTTTTATAAATACACACAAAAGTATTCTCTCTCTATTTATGTATTATTTCATTTTTTTTCATTTTCAAACTTAATTTTTTTTGAAGAAAAATATATATTTTTTTTTATAAATACACAAAATTATTCCTCCATACTTGCATAGTATTCATATATTTACACTTGGTATTTTGAATACATAAATATTCCTAAAGATATACAAATATTTTTCCATATACTCGAGCTTTCCTCTTCTTTTAAATACACAAACTATTTCTACACACACACACCCCTACACCTACACCCCCCCTCACACACACACATACACACACCTAACCCCACACTTCCACCCATCCACCCACACACTCACACTTACACACAAAAGTATTCTACAAACCACACTAATTAATCGCCCACAAACTAAAACAGTATTCCTCATGTTCAGTTGAGATCACTGGATATGTCGGACAACCGGTTGGTATCATTTGATGGATTGAAGCATCTTGTGCAATACACTCCCATGTTGCAAGAACTTAATCTCGGGAATAATAAGGTAATGCTGTGAGCTGTAAATTGTAGCAATATTGTTATTAATGTAATATTGCCTACATTCCTGGTTTCAGTGCTACCATGGACCCACCCATATTAATCTAATGTATAATGGCCTACATTCCTGGTTTCAGTGCTACAATGGACCCACCCATACTAATCTAATGTATCATGGCCTACATTCCTGGTCCCAGTGCTACCATGGATCCACCCATACTAATGTAATGTATCATGGCCTACATTCCTGGTCTCAGTACTACCATGGACCCACCCATACCAACTTAAATATACCATGGACCCACCTCTAGTAATGAAATATAACATTCCTAATCCACGTGTATCACCATAAAAACACCCTCATTTTGACCTAATGCTAATAAATTGCTATTTTCCCAGTTGAGATCACTAAACGAAATGGAAAAGATCTCGGCATGGGACTTGACGAAGCTAACACTAGATGGCAACCCACTGTGTAGTTCGTATAAATCACAAACTGAGTATATCAGGTGGGCCTTCGTTAAAACTCCACAAACAGAAGGTTTTTTTCTTTTTAACAATTTTTGCGTTTTCTACAATTGACTTCTTTTAAAACAAATTTTCTTTCACTTTTTCCCATTTTTCATCTCATTTTTTATCTCAATTTTTTATTATTTTTTTTTTCTATTCTACTTTTTTTTCTCTAAAAGATTTTTTCTTTCCATTTTTCCTCTTTTTTTTACAAATTTCTACAAAAAAATTGTTCTCCTTAATTTACCTTAACACATTTGTATACCGTCCTGTTTCAGCACTGGTTAAACTCTGTTTTCTTTTCCAGCGATGTAAGAGAATGGTTTCCCAATCTAACAACTCTGGTGAGTAGCTCCTTATTCAACGTTAACAATTTTTTTCAAAACCTTTTTGCATAAACAGTATTAGCCACAACAAAACTTTGCAAGAGTAACAGAAAGAGTACATGCTGTTAAAAGTGGTAGTTGATTATGCTGTACTTCATTGTAATTATGTTTTCTTTGTTTTAGCTATAGTTCCTAACAGTTAATTAAACCTTGATAAATTAAAAAATACCTTTTTAAACAACTAGTTGCATGTACCGATTACCCAAGAGTCACTAAAGTAGAATTTCCATATCATAAACCCCAATAAACCATTAACTCAAATAATAACCCTTTAGTTTTTTTCCCCTACCCATGACGATAAAGCATAAAAAACCTATCATATAGTGTTTAATAACCCCGTATAACCATTACCCAATAACCCTGTATACCCATTACCCTGTTTCTAGCCTTGGCCAGTTGATGCAGCTACCAAGCTGCAAATGTAATGTAATGTACCCATTACCCAAAAATCACGGCAGTAAGATTTCTTTTATTACATTAAATTCCAACATTTATCCTCCAAATCCCAACACTTTTATCCACCTTTAAAACCCTGTATCCCCATTACCCAAAAGTTACGGCCGTAAGAATTCTTTTGTTGCATTAAATCCTAACACTTTTAACTACCTTAATAACCCTATATACCCATTACCCAAAATCCAAGGCCATAAGATTTGTTTCGTGACATTAAATTTATTAAACACTTTTTATCCGGAAAATCCCAACACTTTTATCCACCTTAATACCCCTGTATTCCCATTACCCAAAAGTTACAGCCGTAAGATTTTATTTGAGATTAAATTCCATCACTTATTTCCCAGGACGGCCACACCCTCCCACCCCCAGTTAAGTTCGACGTGGAGAAGGTTGACCTTCCAACTCCGGTGTTGGATTTTGTGCAGACAACTAACGGGGCAGAGGCCATCAAGCTATTTGTGCAACAGTGAGTAGGAACTGTGTCGTTTATTTATTATACATGGCGTCGCTGTTGTATCTCCTGAATAAGAAAACTAAAATTACACAAGCAATCGTCAGATACCTTGTCCTCACAGTCTGGCTACTTAAGCTATTAAATAGCATTGTTACTACTTACTGTTATATTTTATCAAGATGGTCTTTAGTTTTAAGAGATCCCTTTAGAGCAGGTATGGGCAACATACGACCCGTGAAGGGATTTTGACTGGCCCGCAGGCTGTATCTGACCGTAATTAAGATATTAAATACTATTCATGTAATAATCCGGCCCACCAAGAACCTTATTTGCCCACATCTGACTCACTGACTAGAGAAGTTGCCTTGGGTAGAATTAGTTTATTTAGTCCCCCCTGTCCTATTCACAGATATTTCAAGTGGGTACCTAGGGTAGTTTATTTTCCCAACTAGCCCCCATTAGCGTAATTAATCGTGAAATCTCCTCCCTTGTTGCAGATATTTCAAGTGTTACGACGAATCGAGGTCAATGCTAGCTGAGGCGTACCACGAAAACTGCCTCTTCACGTTATCGATACCTCCGCACACTAGGGGTGCCCCGTTCTCGAAATACTTCAAACACACCCGCAACTTGAAACAAATAAAGACGATGAGTAAGTGGGGGTTTGGTAGAGTAAAGTGATTTTTATTGTTTGTCTTTATTTCTCATTCTTTCTCATCTATCCTGGTTAAGCTTTTAGTCAGCTTTTTTAGAAAATCGGTAGACTTGACTGCTATTTCCCTGATCGACCATACTAGCTCTCCGGTGCTGGAGTAACAGGCCCTTTATGACCTATATTCCTGGTCACAGTACTACCTCGGACCCACCCACACACACTAGCCATGTTACAGTCATGACCCCCCTTCCCTTTTACCGCAGCAAATCATGATTCTCTCCCCGTTTACCCCAGCAAATTATCAACCCCTCATATGCTTGCCCCAACATATCATGACCCCCTGCTAACCCCAGCAATTCATAACCCCCCCCTGCTTAGCCCAGCAAATAATACCCCCCCCCCCTGTTTACTCCAGAAAATCATAACCTCCCCTTCTCACTTTACCCCAGCAAATCTTATGCCCCCTACTACCCCAAACACATAATGACCCCACCCCTTCAACCCCCAGGTGTGAAAACCTCCACGATATCAAGATCACGCTCGGAGATCCTCACCAAGCTCGAACTCCTCCCCAAGTCCTCCCATGACATCACTTCCTTCCACGTGGACATCATCATGGTCACGTCAGAGGTCACCAACTTCATTGTGCGCGGCGTGTACAAAGAAGGTAAGAGTTTTACGATGTTTATTTGAGTAGTTTGAAGCATTGGCTTACAGCGCAAAGAAAGATAAGGATTTTACGATGATTATTTAAACAGAAGTTCAAACCACTGACTGACCATGTATTATTTTTAGAGTTTACAATAAAGATAATGATTTTAGGGTGATTATCTGAGCGATAGTTTAAAGCATTGACTGACCATGCATTAATTGCGGGGTTTACTATGAAGGTAATAATTTTAGGATGATTATTTGAGTGGTTTGGAGTATTGGCTTACAGCGCAGAGGTTTTTGAACTAAACCAGCTGTTGCTTAGTCATCAGCTTACAATCAAAAGGTTGTGAGATTGAAACTGGTAGTCACGTTGTGACCTTTACAAAGCAGTTGGTAGACTAAAAACCCACGCGGGGTTTACAAAGAAGGTAATTGGGGCGGCGGGCGATTAGTTTAATAACTTAGTTGGTTGGAGCATCGTCTTACAACCAAAGTGTTAAGGGATCAAAACTTTCCAATAAAAATGTGGTTTACAATGAAGGTAATGATTTTAGGGTGGTTATTTAAGCAGTAGTTTAGAGCATTGTCTTACAATGCATTATTTATGGGGTTTACAAAAAAAGTAAGGATTTTAGGATGGTTTTTTGAGTAGTAGTTCAGAGCATTGACTGACAATATTATATTTGCGAGGTTTACAAAGAAGGTAACGATTTTACGATTGAGTTTAGGATGATTATTTAAACAATAGTTTAGTTCATTGACTGACAATGCATTATTTGCGGGATTTACAAAGAAGGTAATGATTTTACGATGATTATTTGAGTAGTTTGGAGCATTGGCTTACATCGCAGAGGTTATTGAACTAAACCAGCTGTTGCTTAGTCATCAGCTTACAATCAAAAGGTTTTTAGATTGAAACTAGCTGGGTAGTCAGTTGTGACCTTTGCAAAGACTAAAAACCCACGCGGGTTTTACACAGAAAAGTAATGATTTTACAATGATTATTTAAACAGTAGTTTAGAGCGGGGATGTCCAACATTTTATTGTTGTGGGCCGCATTGTCACTTGAAATAATTTAATGGGCCGGAGTCTTATAGTTATATATAAACCTGTATTCCTGTTGCTCCCATACTATAGCCTACTATTACTGCGTCCCTAAAAGCTGACTGATACGTTTGAATTAGGCTTAGATTCAAAGTTCAATATACTACTTGGAGTGAAAATGACTAGCGGGCTGCACAAAAATCGCAGACGGGCCACAGGTTGGACATCCCTGCTTTAGAGCATTAACTTTAATACATAATTTGGTTATTCCAATGGCGCAGTCACTCAGAGCGTCGGCTTACAACCAAAAGGTTGTGAGATCAAAACAGTCTGTTGGGTAGTCGGTTATGACCTTTAAACTTGACTTAAGGTCATACCCTGGGTTTACAAAAAAAAGCGTAAAATATGGGGTGATTATTTGAATGTTAGTTCAGACCATTGACTGACAATGCACTATTTGATTATTTTAATAGCCTAGTTGGTTGGAGCATGGTTTTACAACCAAAAGGTTATGGGATCAAAACCTGCCAATAAAACATGATTTTTTGTTTCCAGATGAACCGAACGGATTCCTGCGTGCTTTTTCGCGGAGTTTTGTGTGTCAAGTCACCCCTAATGGGTGAGTACTGTGTAGGCCGTGTTTTGTATTTAATGTCCAAGTCAAAGTAGTGATTAGGACATGAATGCAATGTATGTATCAGCATATATTTACAAGAAAGCATTGGTTTTTGGTCGAATAGCTTGATTAGTTAACGCTTTAACTTATGTTTAATTGTATAGCTTGATTAGTAAACTTGTTGGCTTATGTTTGACTGTATAGCTTGAAATAGTTAACGCATTGGCTTTTAGGCAAAAGGTTGTGGTTTCGAATCAGTCTTATTGTTAATCGGTTATGGCTTTGGGCAAGGGAATATAAAGACTTTGCCTGGATGCTTAAAAACCAGTCGATTAATCAGTTCTGGTAACGCTTCCTGACCAAGTTTGTTGGCCTAGTCTCCTTTCAGCTGAAAGGTTATATGATCGAATCTGTCGCTAGCTAGACAGTTGTATAAGAGCGAGGTAGTTAGCAGACATAGTTTGGATTAATTTAGTAATAAACTCCATTGGGTTTTCCTATTCATAGCGATAAGACATTACTATCCTATGATGCTTCATATGACTGTCTTTTTTAAAACAATTTTTGGGGAAAAATTTACTTACTTTTTCAAGGTAATTCTTTTTAAGGTGTTTTTTTTGTAGTATTATTTAAGATGTCTATGTAATGCCGACTATATAAGCCAGAGGCATCTCTCTCGTCGGTCTCTTTCCATCTCAACACACTTATAATAAATAATGTATTATCCAACGTGTGTTAAACCCTACATGGTGTCAGAAGTGAGATGTCATTTCAAATAGCTTCTCTTTACTTATAATAAAGGACGTAATAACTAGCGTGTGTTGAACACTACACTTTCAAGACAAAAGCTTCAAATTCATTCCAAACAGACTAAGCATCATCAACGAACAGTTCTTCCTCCGCAACCCAACAACCACAGAGATGAGGAATTCTAAACCTCCCCCTGCAGCCAAGGTGATTTGTTTGGTCCGATAGCTCAACTAACTTAATCACAGCATTGCTAGTTTGAAGGAAAGAAAGGTTGTGTGTGTGAAACCCAAAGGTTGTGGGTGTGCTGCTTATAGTTTGATGTGTTCCTAAGGGTAAAAGCACTTGGCCAACATTGCTTGAACCCTATGGAATCGAATAAAGAAAGTAAATAGAGAGAAATAAAAAAAAATGGATTACTTGGGGTGAAGTTTAGGGGGCAGGTTGGATATCAACCTAGGGATAAAATTCACATTCTTTGGCACTCAGATGTTATATTATTCCCCAACCATCCCCATTTAACACCATCCCCGAACCATAGATAACCACCACACCACCCAACCATCCCCATTTAACACCATCCCCGAACCATAGATAACCACCACACCAGCCAGCGCACCACCCTATCATTCACATTTAACACCATCCCCGAACCATAGATAACCACCACACCAGCCAGCGCACCACCCTATCATTCACATTTAACACCATCCCCGAACCATAGATAACCACCACACCAGCCAGCACACCACCCAACCATCCACATTTAACACCATCCCCGAACCTTAGATAACCACCACACCAACCAGCGCACCACCCAACCATCCCCATTTAACACCATCCCCGAACCATAGATAACCACCACACTAGCCAGCGCACCACCCAACCATCCACATTTAACACCATCCCCGAACCATAGATAACAACTACACCAACCAGCGCACCAGCCGCACCATCCCGAGATGAGATGGTTGCCTCGTTCTCAAGAGACTCCGCAATGAATGCCATGTTTTCGCGCCAGTGTCTGGAGGAAAACGATTGGAATTACGAGAAGGCTGGAACAGTGTTCATGGAGTTAAAGGTGGGCATTGTTGAATTTTTTTTTAATCTGTTTTTTTTAATTTTTTGTGGTTTTATGCCGTTTTGACCACTCTACTTTAAGTTAAACCCAGTTGCCTGGGTATTTGCACATTAGTTCCAATTTAAAAAGTTTTTTTAACTTAGTTTTCAGTCAACCCTCTTTCCCAGCTATTTGCACTGGTAGATTGTATTAAAAAACACTTATAATGCTGGCTCCCCTATTGAGTGTATTTGGATAGGATAGGATATTCGTGTTTATTCCCATGAATGGGAAAACCAAGGAAGTTAACACACTGCCAATCGTCAGATCACTTCGCGCCCACCGTCGGGTTACCGAAGCCATTGCAGTGTGTTGTATATAATTCATATGTTCCTTTAGTTTGGTGGAACCCATTAATTCGATGGGTTCAGGCAATTTCCCTAAAGTGCCTAACTCAAGGACACAACCGACTAGCTAACGACCAGTTTCGAACATGCAACCTTTGGTTGAAAGGTGAGGTACTAAAACACCAGACAAATCTGTCAGACAAATTTGCCAGCCATTAAGACTGTTCTAATGCATAATAATTAAAATTTCAAACTCACATGCTTTAGCACTTTACTTTTCTTGTCCTTTTTTTTAACTGTTTTTTCTTGCCGCCTAATATTTTGCCTAAGGCGCCTTCAAACCGAAGAACAAGTACAGATACTTGATCTTACAATTCATTCCTGATAACAGGCAAAAGGTGCAATACCACCAGAAGCATTCGTCAAATGAAGAACCCAAGTCGAAGATGTCAATTCAGCCGTCAATCCAGGCTACAAGTTCCTAGGATGGAAGGTTTAATGCTGATCATTTCATAAACCATTGAACCTAAATATGGACCAAGAAAGTATCATTTTTGTCTTTTGAGTGTAGATTCAAAAAAATTGGAGCTGTAAATTTTTTTTTTTTTCATTAATTACTGTGTATTGTTTAAATTTCATTTAAGGAATGTGAAACAAAGGTTTTGTTTGATTTTTTTTGTTTTACTGGACACTTTAAAATTAGATTTAAACACATTTTTTTTAAACCATAAATTTTTTTGTAACCGCCTTAAATTTCGCAAAAAACTTTTTTAAGTGCCTGAAAATTCGTTTTAGGAATTAGGCAACAATTTTTTCTCCAATTCGTGTATTTTAAGAATTAGGCAACACTTTTTTCTCCAATTCTTGTATTTTAAGAATTAGGCAACACTTTTTTCTCCAATTCGTGTGTTTTAAGAATTTGGCAACACTTTTTTCTCCATTTTGTGTGTTTTACTGTGCCGTGTTTTACATTTTAGCCGCACAGCGCAGGGAAATTTGGAGACGACAAAACGTCTCTAAAAATCACGAATTTTACAAATTTTCCTGCACTTTCGGTTTCAATATTCAGTGGTGATAGGTTTAGCGTTGGTTTCGGAAATTGCAAAACAACTAAGAGCAGAAAGCGGCAGATTTTCTATGATCGATCTTACTCAACAAACAATTGACGAAAGAAATCAACAAATATGAAAACTTTTGAAAATCAAGATTTTTTGGACATCCAAGTTATTATTTCAAGGACGACTTTACTGAAGATATTATCAACACATAATTGCAAGAAGAAAAGTTTCAATTTCGAAGAAGATTTAAATATTCAAGCGACTATATTATTTCGACACACTAATTGAAGAAGATTATGTCAATTTCAAGAAAATATTAAAAGAAGAACCAATTTTAGACTTAAAAACTCATATTTACGATGAAAAACGTTATGGAGATTCTGCCAAAACTGCTGTTGGTTGTTTTAGTTCTAAATTTGATAGGGTTAGGTAAAATGCCACTTGATATTGAAATTTATACCGTTCCAAATTAGTTGTCCTGAATCTTTTTGCTTTTTTTGCACCTAAAACTATTGAAATTTCCATTGAAACTGTAGAGATATGTTCTTGTGGGAAATGCCGAACGAATAAACTTCTGGGTCAGATTTTCTTAATAAAATATCCTGAAAAACACCACGACTGTTTATTTTGTATTTTTAAAACAACAATAGTTTGTTTTTAAAGAATATGATATATACTTGTGCGTACTCCCAGGAATGGATAAACGTAAAAGGCGTTCTAACACTGGCAATCGTCCGTCAGATTTTTTTATATAATATTAGTGACTCACAACGAGCATATTTAGATTGACCGATTCTTTTACCCATTCCCAATTTTTAACCTACCTTACTAAGCTATGATCTGTACACCAACAAGATTATATCATTTGCCTGACAATTATTCCATCTACTTTTACCCTGATAATGTTAAAGGGCCGGTATATCACGTTGCCAACAGCCGGTTTAAAATTTTCAACCTTCCCAAAAATAATTGGCGGCGTTGTTGCCGATTGAGCTAAATAGTCGTATCTTTACGTTCAGATTGTATTAAACGATTAAAGATTAAAAGACACACGCACAAATTACTCTTTGGATTCCACACGGAAAGCTAGTTCCGATTAGCTTGGGAAGTTAATGCTTCGTATTTCAGTGGAACGGTTTGCAGATTGGCAAGGACCCCATTCAACTCATTCCAAAATATTACGCTTGAATGAATTCTTTGATTTGGGGTTTTCCCCAAAGTAAAAAGCGCTAACACCATTTCTTATCATTTCTGACTGAAAAATAACGGATAGACAAATTTTAAAACGCCATTTTAACGGAATAGTTTAGTAACTTTGCACTATGGCCACTAGAGAAGCTACTATAGAAACCTGGAAAAATGCAGACGCCGTTTGTTTTGATGTTGACAGCACAGTATGCTGTGATGAAGGTTTAGATGAGTTAGCAAAGTTTTGCGGCGTTTCTGAACAGGTAAAAGAATGGTAAGTGTTGTGTTTAGCTCGCTGTGGGTTTTTAAATTTATTCTACCACATAGAATTAATTTATCAGTGGAAAGGAGGTTTTTCTGAGTGCTTTTAATTACTACAGGAGTGCTTGTTAAGTTTGTTTTCAGTTTGTGATGATGCCATGTCACCCCTTTGTTTAGTGATCTTAAAATACTGAAACTGTGTGATATCTATAAATTGGAGATGGGAAAGCTAATGTACAAGTTTCATACCAAAACTCTCCCTGATTCGTTTAATTATATATTCCAACCTTTGTACTGTGCTCATAATCATATCACTAGACAAGTGGCACATCATGATTATTTTGTTCCTTATTTTCATACATTATTAGGTCAAAATTCAATAGGGTACCGTGGTCCAGTAGCATGGACTGCAATAGATGTATCTTTGAAAAAATTAGGATGGTTTTCCTTTAAAAAACAGTTAAAGAATCAATATTTGCTGACTTATATTACTTAAATATTATACCGTCACTGTCCAATGTCTTAGCAATATTGTAACTTAATTAATTTAGATTTTTCTCACTTCGATCTCTTTAACTCATTGTAAATCACTGTTATATATTCATTATGCATTTTGTTTGTTTTGTTTTTTTAGGGTTTTGTTAAAGTTTTTTTGTCATTTTAATGTTTTTGCACAAATTTTTCACACTGCTATTCTGATTATTTCTTATTTATTTATCTTTATATTTTAATTTACATTTATTATAAGGTGGCACCTGCTTCGATAACCGCATGGTTTCTCGGTGTCTCCTTGTTAAACTTCAGGTTATTTATTTTCGTATTGTTTATTCTTTTGTTTTCTGTGCGTTTAACAAATAAAATATGTTTGATTGATTGATTGATTGATTTGTGGTATTTGTAAAAGCTTAAGTAGTTGTTCCAACCTTTAATTTTACAAAAATAATGATTTTCCAGGACAAACAAAGCTATGGGAGGTTCGGTGTCATTTCGTGAGTCTTTTAAATCTCGATTGGACATTGTTTGCCCCAGTTTTCAAACGATGAAAAGTTTTGTGGACGGTCATCCTGTGAATCTTTCGCCCGGACTAGAGTAAGTTAAAGGGGTTGTGAATAATTGAAAGGATTTTTACAAGGTTATAACAACCTCTTTTTAAAATAACTCAAGTAAATGTGGTTGTAAGTGTGAATTCTTGAAAGGAATTTCACAGGGTCATTATACCCTCTTTTTTCAATACCTCTTCTCAAATAAAAGTTCTGCTTAATACTGTTTAATTTTTTAAGACAGTAAACTCATGAACGAGGAACATAAGATAGGTCTTATGCAGCCTAATACCCAGATATAATTTAGTTGATGATTCAATCTATAATCTTTGTGAACCAAGAAGAAGGACTGTACTGCTATAGAATAAATTGGTTTCTTCATCAACAACTCATGGTATAATCAACTTAAAGCATACAAATTTGCGACTTAGGTTTTTTTCTTATCACAACGTATGCTTACAACTTATTCATACACTTACCTAACTCCTATTTTCAATGCCCAATATACAGACCATTAGTAAAGAAACTTCAAGCTAGAGGTTGTGCTGTGTACCTTGTATCTGGTGGCATGCTAGAGATTATCGCACCTGTGGCTCAAAAGTTGGGAATTCCCCTTGAGAATGTCTTCGCCAATCGACTAAAGTATTATTTTGATGGTAAATGTCAAATGTCAATGGTATAAGTGAATACAACAAAAGTAGTTGATGTGTCAATAATTGGACCATGTGTTGAGTTTAGGATAGGACATTCATGTTTATCCCCGTGAATGGGAAAACCAATGGGGTTAACGCACATGCATTCGTCAGATTACCTAGCGCCCACCATCGGGTTACCGAAGCTATTGCAGTGTTGTATATTATAGACACAGTCCTTCAATTTAGTAGAACCCATTATTCCGCTGGGTTCAGGCAATGTTCGTTAAGTGCCTTGCCCAAGGACACAACCGACTAGCCAGCGACCAGTTCCGCACCTGCAACCTTTTTATTGAAAGGCGACGCACTTAACCACCGGACTAACCGGCCGGTTTACACTAATCCTGCAAAATATCCAAATGTATAGAAAGTA
>CH002906.1:112859-134424 GCA_000149265.1 Ciona savignyi | reverse complement strand
CCTATAGCTAGATCAAAATAAGACATCCCTTTAAACTAATAAGATTCTTAGAATTTGCGTAGCGTACTTACGTATCGGCGAGCAGTAGACACCAGACACGATGTTATTTGGTTGTTTCAGTGGTGTGTAGATAAGCCCCACAATCCCGCCGCCACATGCCGCTCTAGCGCCCTCTTTTTGCATGACGTATCCAGCATGCATGTCTCCAAGCCAACCGTACGTACACCTACGGTATTTTTGTCACATATGAAATACTAATAAGCAAATTTTAAAAAGTATTCCCGATTAAATGATGTGCTAAAAATTAAAATTCCGCAACTGCTTTGTAAAGTATACGACTGTACAATACCCGACGCACTGCAAAATGACCCAATAGGCCAATACCAGTCCGAGAGTGCGTCGTCGTTTAGTCGAAGGGTTACAAATTCAAAACTCGTAGCTAGCTAGTTGGTTGTATCATCGAGAAAATCATTTTACGAGCATTGCCTGAACCCAGTTATGGGTTCTATCTAATTAAATAATCGTCTAATTCATACACAACGCACTACAATATCTCGGGTAACCGAACGGTGGTCGACTGGAGGTAAACTGTCGATTACTCGTGTGTTAACGCTCATTGCGTTTTCCCATTCACAAGGATGAACATAAATAAACCATCATATCAATGCAACGATGTACTAGAGTACTAGACAATAGTTTGTACAAATCATTCACAAACCTTTCATATCCTTGTTGGAAGGCCTTCTCCATGTCGCCCTTTAGCGCCATCTGCAGGCCAATATCCGCGCAAGCCTTTTTCGCCTCGTTGAAATTATACCGACCCTCCACAAACAATATCGCATCTGTGAAGTTTATAAACGGTTGCGTGGCGGAATGCTTAAAGACCAATTCATATACCAATTTCTACTTAAAAAGAACGGTTCAAAACTTAGTCCAAAAAAATTAAAACAAATTTGTGTAGTTTAAAACAGTTTTAAACGGCTGTCCCAACGAATTGGTTATATACATTAAATCATTTAAAAAGGAACCATTTTTTTCAATCCAACACTGATTAGAATCTTGGCTTGGTAAAAAGTGCAAAAAAAGAAATTAAAGTAAATTGTAAGTCATTATTGCCTCGAAACAAAACTATTATATAGAAAGCAAGCAAGTATTATTTTTAAACTAATTTAATAAAAATAATAGACTTGCATGTAAGTTTAAAGAAAAAATGAGCAATTAATTACGAATTGATAGAATCAAAAAATATTTCCGAATTATTTCCTGTTTGAATTAAAGTTAAAACTTCTAAAATAGTAACCACTGACAACGATAAAACCTACCTTCATGCGGTTTTGGTGGCGTTGTTGTTACCACCCCCCTTGTTGTAGTGGTCGTAGATATTGTGGTGACGTCATCAGGTTTTGATTTTGTGGTGACGTCATCGGTTCTTGCTTTTGTGATGACGTCATATGATATTGGTGTTGTGGTGACGTCACCTGATCTTGGTGTTGTGGTAACGTCATCTGATCGTTTCTTTGTGGTGACGTCATCAAGGCTTGACTTAGTTGTGGCACCGGCGGGACTGGTTTTTGTTGAAACGTCAACAAGTAAAGCGTTCGTAGTTACGTCAATTGATGACGATTTGGTTGTGACGTCATCAAACGAAGACTTTGTCGCAACGTCCTCAATTAATGGTTTGGTCGTTACATGATGTAAAATAGATGTTGTGATGTCTACGGGTGTTTGTTTTGTTGTGACGTCATCAGTCAAAGGGTTTGTTGTGACGTCATGTGATGGTGCCTTAGTTGTGACGTCACGAGACAATGGCTTAGTTGTAACGTCATGAGATGATGGCATAGTTGTGACGTATTTATGCCGGGACTGGGTTGAAGTAGATACATGTTTAGTGTCATGTGAAGTTGGCAGAGAAGTAATGTCAATGTTGGCTGCTTTTGTCGTGACGTCATAAACTAAAACTTTGGTCGTGACGTCATTAGCAAGAACTTTGGTCGTGACGTCATTAGCAAGAACGTTGGTTGTGACGTCACTAGCCATAGTTTTGGTTGTGATGTCACTAGCTGGAGTTTTGGTCGTGACGTCACTAGCTATAGTTTTGGTCGTGACGTCACTAGCTGGAGTTTTGGTCGTGTCTGCATCAGTTGGAAGACGTGTAATAGGGCTGTCAACCGACGTATGTGATGTCATCGATGACGTGTGGGATGCAACCGATGACGTATGTGATGTCACTGATGACGTGTGTGATGTAACCGATGACGTGTGTGATGTAACCGATGACGTGTGTGATGTCACCGATGACGTAAATTTCGGATTCCGTTGCGTAGTCCTTGTTGTGGTCGGGGTGTGTGGCGTGGTCGCTTTGGCGACAGTTGTGAAGTCATGAGCTATCTTTGACGTCATCGGTTTGGTGGTCGACGTAGGCAACGACGGTGTAACTGTTACAAAATTTAACGGGTTAGTTTAAATTTAAGGAATACTAAGTTGTAGTACGTTCGTGTGGCCGATAGGTCAATGTGATTAATACATATATAAAATTATATTTAAAAGAACGGTCTTAACAACGAGCCCATTATGGATTCGAAACTTAGACCGGTAAAAAATAAAATGGTTTCGCCCATGAGAAACATAAGTCGCTGACTGACTATAATTTATGTTGATAAGTTAAGAAGAATGTACAGCAAATTAGCTGTTCTCCTGTTAGTGATACTGAGTGAAACCAGAAGTTCGCTGAAATGGAAGCGTTTCGACTTTTTTTACCAATCTAAGTTTTGAACCCACGATAGGCTCGTCACTAAGACTGTTTTTGTATGGCATTATATATAAAAATTGGTCGCAAAAAAACTGTAAAGCCACTTTACAAATATATATATATATACACACACGCAATACAGTAGTAATGGCGGGTTCGCGTAGCGCCAGTAAAATGAATATAAACCATGAAGGCTCGTTATCCCAATATATGCGCAATGGCAAGTTGCACAAGTTTTTGAGCAAATGCGTGTTTTGACTTTTGCGTCGTCTTTTTTTGGATGGTTTCGACTGCCGGTAGGATCGTCACCGATGCCGTTTTTGTGTAGAAGTCGGTGTTTACATCGGTCGCGTTAATCATTCGGTCACACGGCCATACTGCCACGTCCTTTTTTATTTTCACACGGTATATTTGATAACAAAGCTATATAATACATTTAACTACACATAGCGTCCTTTATCGACCTTGACTTATAAACGTACACCACCAAGGGAGTTGTCGATTAAATTTAATCTCAACAATGCGACACACAGTGGCATATCGCGCTGTCAATCAAACTTTTCATTTGATCGAAATTCGACACGGCTTTGAAAGACGATATTATGTATGGGTCGAAACGGAATAAATATGGGTAGAGGCGGATTTAACTTTCAACATGGTAAAATTAAAAGAAGAAAAAGTTACACACAAACCATTACACTTAAATGCTGGTAAGATTGTGTGAGAGCTGGGTTTAAAGTTAGTTTCATTTTTAGGGTTAGAATATTGTTGGGGTTCGGGTTACTTGTTCTACTCTTTTTTCCCTTTTTTAATTTTGCCCTTTCCAAACCCCAAGTTTTTTTTAATTTTGCTTCTCCAAAGTTTTAAGATATTTCCCTTTTTCACAACGTTTTTTTAACTTTTTATGGAAGTCGGTAAATGTATCGGTCGCGCTAACCATTTGGCCACACGACCGTACATATTTTCCCACTCTTCCCAAAAAGGCTAGAGACCTTAGTAATACACCGACACCCATTTTACCTTATTATCACTACAGGCGTAAAATACATATATAAGCATTAGGTGTGGGTCCTGGTTTTGTGGCCGATAGAAAACTCTCCGACCAGCCTATTCTTTAATACGAGTCTGTACACAAACAATACCTTCAGACAAAAGCTCTTGATTATCATTTTTCACTGGTAATGATTAACGACGATCGAAATACCGACAGACTGTCTAGTCAGTGTTCCTTATTTAGCTGTCTGTGGTTCTGTGCACATAAAAATAACCCAGACACCCACACAATGGCGGGAATACAAGGGGAACTTATAAGTGATTAAGTATTTTTTTTATTACCGAATAAGTTTCGAATACATGCTGGGCTCTTAGAAATTCTGTTTTGATAACAAAAAACACCCCAGCAAGAGTTCCTTTTAAACAAACTTGGAGTCGTGTGTTTTACCGCCATTTTACCTTGCAACTGTCATCAAACTTTTAATAATGACCCATTGTTACGAACAATCCGTCTAGGATTATGGTCGATAAAGATTAAAGTGTTTCTAATACTACAGTGCTGACTGGCCTATTTTATTGGCCTTTATTTTACCAGAGAATAAGTATTGATGTATTTTGGACAGGATTTGTATGATTGGTTTTAGTGAAATAATTATAGAATTACAGCTTAATTGTTTTTTTTTCAGTCAAGCCCACAATAACCTTGTAACTAATATTTTTTATATAGAAATCACAATATGTATCGGTTTAATCATTATGGCCACCCGACCGTACAATTTTATTCGTTCAACAACGCAGAAGTTAATACACAGAAAATCTTAAGATTACCTCGTGCCAACCACCTGACAACCAGAGTTATTGCAATGTATTGTATATGTTCAAGACCTCTAATCTATCATTTAAGCCCCAAATACACAAACCGACTTAACCCTAGCTGGTTGTTATAATCCACTTAATACTTAACGACACATACCCAGTATAGTTATCTATAGGCAAATAGCTACATGGCTTATGAAAGTGTAATCTATGACGTATATAAGTGCAATAATATACCAAGACACAAAAGACAGCGTTAAATGTTAACTGTACCGTTTTTACAGGCTAGGTTATCATAATGCAAATGGACTCGTCATCAAGACCTTTTTGGTATAGATGTATCGGTCACGTTAACTATTTGGCCACACGTCCGTATAACAGTGTCGTTTTGGCTTGGTTTAGAATCCCAGATGGGTTTGTCAGCATGACCAATTTTGTTAAGAATTAGTATATGTATCGATAGCGTTAACCATTCGGACAAACGACCAAACAGCAGTACTTTTAATCCCACAAAATGTGATTTCTTTTTTACATAGCTGTCCATGAAAACACAAAGTAGCCAGGCCTGTTTTAAAAAGTCTCATTTAAAAGGCCATGTAAACGCAGTCTTAAAAGTGGCCCGAAAAATCTACTTTTTTGGCCGGCCTAGTTTTAAAAGACATCTTTAAAATGGCCATGTAAACATGCTAAACGACACAGACAAAAAAGGGTTGCCTTTTACGGACCTTCTCGCTGTACCAGACGCCCAAACCACCGTGTAACCTCAACTACAGGTGAAGTGTATATGAAAGTGATGATTTAAGCTCTAAACCCGGACACCAAGCCTGATGTACAGTCTGCAACTGGGTTAAGTAGTATTTGTTCGTCGGCTTATCCAGTGAACTGAACAAACCGCCCTTTTATTTGCGGAGTCATAATTTTTAAATTACGCGTTACGTGGTTATATATGGGCTTGAGTGCCGTACAGACCGTTTTAATCAAACACAATTGATTCTTTTCACGGAATTGTTATGTCTAGGAACATGTATTACGGCTACGGTCTGTATTGAATAACTCCTTTGAAACGTAATTATTTTGTCGTATATTGCATTCAACTGCAAGATATAGTAAAACAGAAAATATTAAGCCAACGATTTTTTATGTTGGTTAAAAATGAATTTGGTGTTATTATAGGCTTCGTTCAGAATTCCAAAAAAAACACATTTTGATTTTACTTGTTTTTTTATAGTTTATGTCTTACTTAAAGCACATAAAAAGCAAAATGTTCATAAGATATTTTGTTTAAAAGGCACGCTTTTAGCAAGCAGTTAGTCGACGTTTAAAGCGAATATAATATATTTAACCTTTGAATTTTCAATAAGTCACGTTCCTTAAATATTGACCTAGTTGCCACATAAAGGTTTGTCTTGGAAATTTGCTTAAAACAAATTTTCTTTGTCTACGTTACCCGGCTCAAACATAACCAAGACAAAACCGCAAATCCCAACTTCTATCGCTGCCGTTCATATACAGCCTTATCTTAAGAGTGTGCGGTAATTGCAGGAACCTATTGGTCATGGCTTTAACTGAGACTTATCAGCTACACGAATCTGTGGTCTATAAAAGTATAACTCAGCGTTACTGGTTTTGGGAGAGAATTGGGATCTTTAGGTCAATGCAAACACATAGAAATACTCAGTTGGTTTTGACACGGAAGGTGGGAACCAGGATTTGACCTGGATCTAAGGAAATTCAATTTGGGTGTCCGGTTGTGTGGCCGAAGGGTTACAACGCGACCGATACGTATTCCAAATATACAAAACGGTCTACGGGACGAGCCCATCATGGGTTACAACCTTATTTCTTTCAAAAATAAAAAATATAAAATGCAACCACATTTTCTACCAAGATTGCCGAATTACATACAAAAACATTCTTAGTAACAAGCCTATTATGGGTTCGAAACTTAAAAATCGGTCAAATAGCATAAAGGTCGGTATAGTTTTATTACATTGTTAAAACAGGGTTATGATATACAGCGTATATGTTCGTATATTTAATACCATGCCCAATGCAGAACAAATAAATCAACTGTAAAATTTGATAGACCGCAAACATAAGTCAAACGGGCCGGCTGATTAAACACGGTTATATTGAAATGCTGACATAAATTTGGGGAAAATGTGCGAAAAGGTGACAAAGTCCAAGCAAAATATATATAACAAGTCTTTCCAACGTGATTATTTGAAAATTTCAACATAAACTTAAAGGAAAATAGGTGGATTTGTTAGAATTCAAACAAAGTAGATAAAGTGTTTTTGTGACACGATTATTCTAAAATGATTATGCAAACTTCGGGGGAAATTGGTGGATTTGTAACATAGTCCTAGCAAAATATATTAAGCAACAGTTTTCTGGCTTTTGTGAATGATTACACTAACTTCGGAGAAACTGGGTGGTTTTGTAGCATAATCCCAGCAAACTATATAAAGCTAGGGTTTTCTGGTATATTTGTTGTAGCCTTACTTGGTTGAACTTTGTTTAGTGCGAATACACCGAAGGGCCAATTTTACTCGCGGGTTCTACATAAGTTATACTTAACAAGCTGACCGCAATCTGACTAACGTAGGAACAGCTCTAAACCCGCTGGTGTTCTCCGTTTTTGTATTTTTAGAAAAATCACAAACAACAACTTACCTTCAACTTCTTGTGGGGCCGATGCGCTGGTTGCGTAATATACAAGCACTGATGCTACCACAAGTGCACACGCAAACAGCAACCCAATCACTAGAATCAATTTCTTCCTGTTTTTTGCGCTAATTGGTTTGACATTGACCTCGTCCAAAAGCTGGTTATTCGGCGTTAACTCTATATTCTCTATGTAAAGCGGCACTTCTTTGAGTTTTTTTGCGTCCATTTTTTATGCGCGCTGACTAAATCTACTGCCCGCGGTTGAAGAGCGAATCGCCGGTATGATGAATAATAGATGAAACGGTTTCCAGAGTATTAAGTTACTATTCAGTCGTTCCTAATTGCGACCGCTTCCAGCGTGATTATTACAGCCGAGTGTAGTTCGATTGTGAGCAGAGCACTCTCGAATTCGCGCTTTGTTGGTCTAGCTAGGCAGTCGGGCGGCCGAGAGAATATGTATTATGACGAAACAGGTGGGCGCGCGACGGGGGATTTTCTCAATACGCGAGGTCGTGCTCGGGCGTCGCAATTTTTCCCAAGAACTCGACTGTGTGGGAGTAATGGTTTCTGTCTTATCCGATAATCAGTAATTGCGATGTAATGTCGAATGCTTGTATATTGTTTGTTGCCTAATGTCAAGATTTTCAAATTTATTTTTCTACTCAATGCCTGTTGTGAAACAACCGTGTCCGCTCTGACCCTCATCGTGGCCGTAGTCGGTTTACGCACATATTACAATGTGTTAAAATGTATAATAATTATAAACAACTATTGGTATATATTTGTTTGTTCAAGATCTATATGTTTAACACTTTTGTCATTCTCAGTCTTTTTTACAAGACAAAAATGAAAAAAATCGAATATAGTACGGTCGTGCGGCGCGTATGTTTAACTTGACCGATACAGCATATACCAATATTATCCTATAAACGGTATTAGCGATGAGCCCATATTGGGTTCGAACCTTAAACATTCGGTAACAAAAACAAACAATCGAACAGTAAAACAGATAACAAGCAATCCTGAAGGATTTTATGAAAATATATACAGTGGAACCCCGCTTGGCGACCATCTCGATAACACGACCGCCCCGCTAACGCGACCGCTTAATGACGGTTCCATAGGTGGCCATGTAGGTAAGCGGGGTTCCCCTGTATATATATCCAGAACAGAATAATCTTATACCAACAAGTTAACCGACACAATTATTGATAAGCACTTTTTAATGTTGTGTGATTTTGCAAAAGAATCAATTACTGTATTGATGATTACTAGTGTTTAAAACATAAAAGATGTGTGATATGTATGTTTTATATATTTAATTGTTGGTCGATCCATTTAAACTTTACTCTATCGATGCCGAGTTTGTTAAGTGCTGTGCTAATGTACACAATCGCACACTAAGTGTTTTTCGAGTACCCGATTTGACAGGACCTCCATTTTTTGTATCAATTTGTTAAAATTTGTATTTAAAGTAGAATAAATAAGGTATGACTACATAACTGTAGCAATTAACATGACCGTTATTAAGTCTTTTATTTGTATTTTTGTCCATTATTTAAATAGATAGCAGCGCGTTTTTTCGCGTTTAACGCACCAATTCAACGATTAACGCAAGTTGATGTTCTTTGACCAAAGGTAGGCAACTTATCTAGTAGACAGGCCAGATTTTGGAAAATGAAGTCTTTGGTGGGCCGGATTATTACACGAATAGTATTCAATATCGTAATTACATATTTATTCAGTAATGCAAGGGAAGCATTACAGGGTATGGTCAGATACAGTCTAGTACGGGTTGGTCAAAATCCCTTCACGGGTCGGACCCGGCACACAGTTCGTATGTTGCCCATGCCTGTATAGAATGTAAAAGAAACTTCCAGTTGCGGATAGTATCCGTAATGTGTGAATGCTGAAAGACACATTTCTGCAGCGTAATCCCGGAACGAAATATCGCTACTACCAACTAACCCTACATAGGGTTATGTAAATACTCTCTGTGCGCTTTCCTATTCCAAGGCACTTTAAGGACATATCATTTGATTCAGTGCTTTTAAGTTGATCGATCGAAAAAAGTTATCAAACATACAAAACACAGCAGTTTTTACAGCAACCCAATTGTATAGTCGCAAGATAATCTGACGATTACCCGCATCGTAACAAAAAAAACAAAAGGTGGGGAAGGGAAAAGAAGGAAATGTGCTCACTAAAATGAAAATTAGGGTGTAACTATGTTAGTTCCGTGGTTAATTTTGTTAACGATAATCCTGAGATTAAAATTGGGGCCAGGGTTAAAATTAGTATCCATAATTTAAGTTTGAATTTTCTTTAATACCCATCAGTCACATTTCTATCCCTTTAAGCCATGTTGTCACGACTAAATGTTGTTCCCACACACTGAGAAAACACAAGTTGGCCTATATCTTCCAGCTTTTGAATAGAAGCCTTTTGATGCGGGATTTCAAAGTAAAATAAGATATTTATCTAAAACGATATAAATCGCCCAACGTTGTTAAATACACGTATACTCGTAAACCAGCCTAAATTTCGGTTGTTTCTCATGAGCTGGCCAGCAAGCATACTCGCAGTAAAAAATACCAGTCTGTCATGGAGGTGTATGAACCTAGCATTATTTTGGTACTAATCTATACTGGCCCCAGTTATAAAACATACAGAGCCAGTGTAGCAGGCTAACTTGCTATGTGCTTTTTAAAATGTTCCCGAATTCAATACAACATTAAAATGGGCATAACAAATACCGCCAAATAAGTTATAAATATAAATGTACACTCAATCGAAGCTTAAGCTTGAATTATAGGTTTCTTCATACCACAATAGATCATGTATAAATGTTACGTAATAATCTTTAATGGAAGTCGCCATCTTGAATAATATCGAATTAATATTCATAGAAATGTTTCAATCATCAATCGAGTTAAGAACTGCTAGACAATTTGTGTGGCAATGAAAAAATGTAACTGAATTGTACTTTCAGTAAAATAAGATGTGTTTACGGTGTTTAATATTGATTTAATCATCTGTAATTTTTTTATATTAATTTATTGTAAAACACTGTTAATCTAATGAAAATATAGCTTTACTGATGATGCAATATAGGATTGTGGTTTATTACGTTCGACAACTGCAGAATAAATTTATCAGTATATGCCGTAACCCGTAATAGAAATGACCAGCAATTTCACTAATTTGATTTATTAGTAGACGCTTCTCGAAGTTTCAATTCTGTCAAAAGCAATGACATCATGCAAATAAATTTCTAAATGACGTAACGAATTGCCCATTGCGTCATCGCAAAGGCCGATCCAAATTAATGCGACGGTGGCGACAGTAACCGCGAATAAATAAGTCATAATTGTGGGATTGTTCTTCTTTGTCACGTCATTGTCTGGAAGAATTCTCCAGATTGGGTCGTTTCTCCTGGATTTGAAGAATAAATTGTATATTCGGTTTAAACTCGTGTTAAACGACATATTACACAAGACGTAAGTGGTCAATTGACAGAACTAAAATAATATAGTCATTAAATGAACAAACGTTCGCTTTTTAAACTATAAATAAGGCCCTTTTTCTCAGACTGCTCTGTATTATATTATCCTGCATAATATAGAAATATGAATAATACTTAACACTTTTTTAGCATTCTAAATACCGAACCATTATGTAATCGCTAAAAAGATCGTTTGTAATATCGATAGATTACCTCGCGCCCACCATCGGGTTACCGGAGCTTTTGCAATGTTAGTATACTTATAAACAGTGACAGGATTTAAAACATGTTATTTTTTGTATCGTTCTTACTAACAACAGGTTTCCTAAAAGGTCTAATGTCTATAAAAAGCAAGAATCGGATCAGTGATTATCCCGACGTTCCAAAAACGGGTTCGACCGAACCCATGCAAACCTCTTGAATCATATCACTGGTTATAAACACAGTATGAAACCAGTTCTTTGTTCAAAAATAACATTGGAACGCGGATGTAATTTTACAACAGGAAAGTGCGGTCGTGCGTAATAAAAAATCTATTTGCATAGTGGCCCATGGTGCTCTATTTAAAATTTAATTTGATACGCGCGGTGAATTATATTGGCAATAAAGTGGAAATATTTTGGTATTAAAAGTTAACCGCAAATGTAGGCGGAAATGGATTTTACCGCCGTTTTTTTATTTAGTTTATTATTGTTAGTGTTCCAAAAAATAAATGACCTTCATATTATGAAAAATACATTAAAATAAACAGCTTCGAGATTATATTTCCACTCCTGCACTAAAAACTGCCTGTTTCTGTGCCTGGTCAAGAAAACGACAACAAGATTTCGGGAATTTAAAAACACAGAAATGCGAAAAATGTGAAATATTATACCAATTTCATAATTATTTTTTATTTCTATAATGTAGTATTACCAGGATTCAGAAAGCCATTGTCCGTATTAACGACTCTATTGCGCCACCTATTTTATACCGCGCCATACTTTTAATGTGACAGCGGGATGTTATAAAAATCCAATCCTTTGCTGCCATAAAAGTTAATTTTTTTTCTTTTAAAAAACTAACAATTTTTCATTGTGGCATATTGGGTTTGTAATATTCTTGCTTTGTGTCTTATTAGGCTTGTCCCATGCCGTTTTTCCCTTACTGGATTTGCATATTTGGGTATTGTGCCAAACAAAGCAAGCATTGTATTTTTTCATAGTGAGATGATTTAGATTGACACTTCAAAATCCATTAATATTGCAAAAAACATCAATAACCAGGCCTACTTACGTTAAGTTCGTAGTTTCCCGTCCATAGAATCCTTTCGGCGAGCCCTGTATCAAAGCACACATCACGATTAAAAGATATAATATTAAGAGTAACAACATTTGTAGTATAATTAGTCAGTAAAAATAGTAGTCTATTACAAAAAAAATTATCTGTGATCCAAATGTAGTCTAATTAGGAAGGATAGGATATAGGTTAGGATATTCAGGTTTATCTCCGTAAATGGGAAAACCGAGGGGGTTAACACACGGGCAATCGTAAGATCACCTCGTATATACCCACCGTCGGGTCACCGGAGCTATTGCAGTGTGTTGTATATGATACACACGTTCCTTCAATTTGGTAGAACCCATTAATCCGCTGGGTTCAAGCAATGTCCGTAAAGTGCCTTGCCCAAGGGTACAAGCGACTAGCTAGCATCCAGTTTTGAACGTGAAATCTTTCGGTTAAAAGGCGTCCTACTAAACTGCAAGACTATAACCGGTCGGACAAAGAAGTAAAAACATTTACAATCTATTACAAAAAAATAATATTCAGAGTATGTATTACCATTTTACATTCTATCCCGTCGTGTGATGTCGCTGCAGAGTACTCTGCCATTTTCCCTCTATTCCCGTCCCTTGTCCATGCTTCACAATGCTGCGGTTGGTCGGGCAACTGAGCTTGAATCAACTTGTTCGTCTCTCTTCGGACCATTCGATCCACAATCTCGAAAATTTGACAGTGCACCCCTTTTTGGAGGTCTGTGTCCTTGGGAGGCGATTCGAACCTGCTGATCAGTCTCCTAAGACCCGGAGATGGCCGTTTCGGGGCATGTAGTGCTCTGCAAGGAGTGTTTGTGACATCGTTGTGCTTCGAACCCAGATTTTGAACCGTATCCAACGCCATATCCTGGTTTGGCGACGTTGTTTCTTTATCATTCGCGGTTTCTGTAACTGGAAACTCTACCAAGCTTTGAGATGTATTGACTCCGTTCTTCTTCACACCATCCGGATTACAGTTATCAGTTAAAGATATGCAAGATTCTGGTATATCTGAATCGCGCCCTTGACTCAAACTGATAGTTGACTCTGCAGAGACAAACGTACTGTCTGATGTCTCTTCTTCAACCGAGTTTTCAGTTTCGATTTCAATACCTTGATGATTATCAGACATATCTTTGCAACTATTTAATTTCGGGACTAAAGTTATTGATATTTCGGGACCATGGTTGTTTTTAGTATGAAATTTTCCATCGCTTTCACAACTACCTTCATTTAAATTTAATAAAAGCGGTGTCTTAATTGGTGAATGGCTGCTATTGCGCTCGATCGGGCAGAGTTCCTCATTAGAAATTAGTTCCTTCACCTCAATAGCACTGACTTTTGCTGTTAAAGAAGACTTGTCATCAGAAACTACATGAAATGTGCTGTGAAGTACAGGAGAAGGTAAACTTTGTCGAATGTCACAGTTTTGGTTCTGTTTCCTCTCTGAAGTTGCGTCAAACAAGTCGACGCCAACCTTCGGAGAAAGTTGAAGTTCATCTTTGATGTGCACACTTTCCAAACAGGGGTTGGTATGATCGTCCATTGAGCCATTCCTTGTTTTATGTGCTGAGCGAGAAATAGTTTTTTCCTCATAAATTATCTTATCGTTTTGATCCACGCTCTTCTGCTGGTTTATTTTTCCGTCAGTAACCTGCTTCGCTTCCCCAGAAGGTTCTGATTTTATTGCTTTCTCGCAATCAACTGTTTGAAAATTGCTATGAGACGAAGTGTAATCTTCACCCATTGCCGTGGGAGCTGAATTATCTAAAGCTAGTGTTTGTTGTTTATCAACCAAGTCTGGTTTACTTAATGCGTTTGGAGGTTCAGTGATATTCAAGAAGGTCAACTCCTTGATGGGTGTAGATACTGTGTCAGGTGCTAAACTCGACGTTTCCAATTCCGAAGATTTCTTTGTTTCTTGCAGAATTTCAGATTCCAGCATGTCATAGTTATCCAAAGTTTCAATTTTGTGAAGTTGCGTTTGAAGGTTCGACGAGAATTGTGTTTTAGACGACAATTGATTGATTTTCAACGGATTTTCGTTTGTCTGGTGGGTATGGTTGAGAAAGCGACTTGATGTGACATTGTGTCTTATGGGGCTGTGTTTTCTGACATCTTTTTCTTTGTCTGAAACAGACGCGATTAAATTCGACTGCGAATCCATGGACACTAATCGATTTACAGATTTTGTCCTCGGCCGAGGTAATCTGCTGTTTCCATCGTTCCTTTTAATAACAGGACGTTTATTTTGGCGTGAAGCCGGCGAAGGGATGGTTTTCTCCTTTGAGTATATAACTGGGGGTTTAATTTTAGAAGTCACTTGGTTGTAGCTGTGATTTCGTGGCGTGCGGAAAGGTATCGGGCTTTGGGAATGCGGGCGAGGTTGTGAAATGCCGCTTGGGGACCGACGAACTTCAAGAAACCTGTTCCGCATTCGATGTATGTGGCCGTGACTTGTTTTTGCAATTGAAGCATCTGGACAAACGAAAGGATAGGTGAACATGTGGCCAAATGATTGACCAGGCCGATATATATACCAATTATATACAAAAAATAGTCTCGGTAACGAGCCCATATCGAAGCGAATCTCTTGACAGTAAAAAAGGGGAAGTTGTTTTTATGTTTGTTTATCCCCGTAAATAGGAAAAGTGAGTTTTATAACATGTGGCCAAATGGTTAACCCGGCCGATGCATATACCAATTATATACAAAAAACAGTCTTGGTGACTAGACGGTAAAAAAGGGAAAGCCTTTGTTATGTTTTTTTTTATCCCCGTGAAAAGGAAAAGGAAGTTCTATGACACTGGCTATTATTTAATAAAATTGTGCCAACCGTCCGGCAACAAGAGGTATAGTAGTGAGCTTTATACGATTCATATGTTGCTACCAACCCAGCAATATAATGGCTTCTGGTAACATTCCCTAACTGTCCTTCCTTAGGACATATAATTGGCTGCCATGGCTGGATTCAATTTAATAAACTAATAATGGCGAAAAATCCTATTCTGACTGAGCTAATCGACCGAAAAGTAATCGATATTGAAGAAATGGATAGGCAATGTGCCAGAAAATGTGTTTTTTAATTTTTTTGTGTGTGATTTTTGTCGAAATACAATATCTTTAAACATGATAAGTTTTGCCGTTAATTGGGATACCACCCTGAGTGAATTAATTTCCACATTGCACGTAGGGGTTTCGTTTTAAGACCACCAACTCGCGCTAAGCGCACAATTTGCCTTTTTTCAGCTTACCCACAAAACAAAAATTGAAAAGGGGCAAGATGAAATACTTTTGGTTAAACTTACCTTGGTCGAATTCTGGAGCCGAATTTATTTCCATGCATTTCTCATTTCCCCCAGCAGACGGGGCCGATTTTCTCCGGGGTCGTGGTACTGGTTTCACCACGCGGTGGCGCTCCTCGTCTGTCACCAAAGCGGCGGCCAAGCCATCAAGTGGAGACAATATTGCTGGAGTCCGTGGCAAGATGACGGGTCGGGTTTTTCCCTCGCCTCCGCCTTGTACGTCTTCAGTGGAGTTCAACGTGGTGTTACTTCTGTAGGTAAACATTCAGGATTTGATTAGAACTTCTAGACGCATAGCTAAATTAGTTAGAGCTTCGACTCTCGGCCGTGCTTCGACTCTCTTATGCAACTAGTTGCCGAATGCAACTACTTGTACGGAGCGGCGTACTTTATTGCACTATTTTGTTGCTGTGCCTTTGGATTAATACTGAAAACTAACTTATAACTTAACGGAAAATTAAAAAAATAAACAAAAAAAACAAAACAAGTTTCATAATTCGGTAGATTTAAACTCAGGGCCTGTATAGAGTGGGTTGGGAATTAGTACAGTTTTTCGTAATTTTGTATTTCCGTCATTACATGCCGCCGTGCTTTTTCGTATAGTTGGCGTAATTGAAAGTACACAAACTTTATATTTAGGCTACGTAGGCATATAATATCAGTCACCTTGTAAGGGCTTTTAGGATTACTTCTGATTTACTTCTGTTGTGTGCCTCGCTAGATTTCTTGATACGTTGTTTAAGAGTAGTTATATCTGAGCCCACTCGGTCAAGTATACTATGGACCTTCTGTAAAGGGAACTGGATGATTAGTTAGCTCGCTCGATGGGTTGGTACGTACATAGCTCGGTGGGTTGGTACGTCGCCAAGATAAGACACTCACGCGTCTTTATAACTGTGTCAGTCAACTAAGCCCATAAGTAAGTTACGGGAGGTATTAAAGTGTGATAAATACGATAAAGAGAATTGTACTATTACAATTTTACATGAACCAAATAAACCACTATTCGGACAAGGTTTTAAACCGAGCTAAGTTTCGAACCCAAAGTAGGCTTGTCACCGAGTTAGTTTTTTATATACAATTCCCTCTTCCAACCGGAGATATATAAACAAGAGTTGTATCTCTTGTTTATATATCTCCCGCTTTCAACTACCAAACTTTGCATTTTCGACCCAAAATGAAATAGTTTTTGCCTTACACGCATTTTAACAGACACTTTATTCGATTTGACAACCAAAACGTCGGTAGAATATACGATTAAGCATTTATCTGATTGTTAGATTTAGTTTTCTTTGTAGTTATTTTTTGTAATTTTATACTCAAAATAAAAACGAAGGTTTCAGGCATGTTATAACACTTAAGGTAATGTGAAATATAATTAACATATCGCCGAGCCTGTAGTTCCTACAGTAAAGTATACCTTTCCATATGGTCGATATACCATAACACGATTACTCTACCGTAGAATACTTACCTTGATATTTATAACCACATCTCCAAATTTCTTTTTGCCTGTTTCATCCATATTTTACGAGTACTTCAGTATTTCCCAAAAGTGAAAATATCTCATCAAAGTGACGAAATTATTGTTATCATATTTCAAGTAACCTATAACAACGCTTTTATTACATCACAATCAAAATTATTTACTAATAAGTTGGGTTTGGTCTAAATGTTTTAAATGCAAAGTGGGACAGTTTGTTATTGCTATTGAAAGCTCAGTTAGCAACATCAACGCCTTTTCTTTCGAGCAAACGGCTTGAAAGAAAATGTGAAGACCTTTAATAATCTATTAGAAAGCCCTGTCATAACTGCGGCAGCGAGAAATTACAGAATTTTTAACAACAAGCCAACGCAAGATGTCTACAACGGTTTTAAATAATGTTGATCCGACGACCCACAGTAACTTTTCAACGAATGTTACGACGGAAGAAACTCATCCGCTTTCAGGAAATATCGAGCACAGTCCATACCACATTCTATTTATCTTTGGGAGCTGCGGATTTGGAGGTACTTTTCCACTTATATTGTAGTTGTAGTATTTAGGGCAAGATATGCCAGGTAACCGGTATAGCCTAAATTACCACAATAAACGTAATCCTTCTCTAGTTTAAAGGTTTCTTCAATAATGGCCGTATAGATACCCCGACCCTTGGGATAGAAGGGTATTGATGTTTTTACCGGTACACGTAAATAGAAAAACTCATGGCACGTTTAAACACGGGTAATAGTCAGATCACCTCAATTTGGTGGAATCCATTATTTCACCACTGGATTCAGGCAATGCCCGTTAAGTGCCTTGCCCAAGGACACAACCGACTTCCTAGCGACCAGTTTTGGACAGCAAACTTTCGGCTGAAAGGCGACGCACTAACCCACCAAGCTAATCGGTCGAAAACTTTTGCAGCTATACTACGAATTCTGCTTCGAAAATGGGCGACTTTTGTTGGAGATTGGAAATGGGGAAGCCTGCTAAAGATCCCGTACACCGTGTTCTTACTTATCATAGGAATGGTGATTGCAGCTATCGGACTGCAATACCCCTCGGTAAGTGCTTGAAATTGTACCATTGCAACATCTGGTCTTCGTTCTTTTGGGATTTTTTACCAGTCTTTTTGAACCCATAATGGGCTTGTCTCTAAGACCGTTTATTATATTATAGAAATTAGTACATTTTTCGGTCGCGTTTACCACTCGTCCATTCGACCAGCATGCATCTTCTCTCTAAAAATTCACCCATTACATTGCGCCCATTTAAATAAGAGAATCTAAAAGATAAGATGTTGGGTAAATTATTTCCTTTCGCAATAAAACAAACAGAAATAAGCCCAAGCATGTACAGACATGGCTAAAATACCGATCGTTAATTGGACTTTACAATTTACCTCTCTTCCCAGGCGGTCCAGCCTTACCTGATAAGCGAAATGGACCCTGAGTTGTTTCTCCACGTCTTTCTGCCCGTGGTTATCTTCGAATCAGCCTACGTCATCGATCACCACGTATTTTGGAGGCAAGCTTTATAAATGTCTCGCGTATAGCTCAATCTACAAGAGTGTCATTCATTAATCTTTACGTAGTCGTAAAGTTTGAAAAGTAACCTGACGGTGGTCGCATAGTGATCTGACGATGATACAGTTATTTCTATAGCTCCATTTTAAATCACAGGTATCTCGGTCTTTCCATCCATGTTCTAAGTACCAAAACCTGTATCCTAACCGGTCAACCATCTTTCCACCACCAGGTCCATCGGTCACGTGAGTCTTCTCTCGGTACCAGGGTTGCTAGTGGCAACAGTGTTGACCGCGCTCTTATCGCTTTTGATACCCGAAATCGGCAACATCGATGATTTTGAGGTCAAGGTCTACGTTGCCCTTATATTCGGTTCGATCATCAGTGCCACTGACCCTGTAGCTGTGGTGGCCTTGTTGAAGGAGCTAGGTAGGATAATCTCGCTTTCTTTTTATCAGGCTAAGGTTGGAGCCTATTAATGGTCCGTTCCCAAGACCAATTTTAAATAGAATTGGTATATGTGTTGATCGTCCTGCCACAAATCGTGTTTTTGTTTTATCTTTTATTTCCGTTCTCTTTAAACCTTTTTAAATTGAAAAACGCGGGAGAGTTACCACCACGTCAATCGTCAGATAACATCGCGCCCATCTTTGGGTTACTAGAGCTATTGCAGTAAAAAGAGACCCATTAATCCAAAAAGTGCCTTGCCTCCTAACACAATAACCATCTTAATGATTGTGCTAAACGGTCGGACATTCTTTCGGCCACACGATCGTACGACGTTTTTTTACCGAGCTAAGTTTCGATCCCAAGATAGGCTAGTGACTGGGATCGAGTTTTTATTATGTAGGTCGGTATATGTATGGGTCGGGTTAACCACTTGGCCACTTTTTCTTTTTTTTTTTACAGAGCCAAGTTTCGAACCCATGATGGGCTCGTCACTAGGACCGTTTTTTTTGTATAAGAGTCGGTATATGTATCGGTCGCGTTAACCATTTGGCCACACGACCGTACACTTGGCCACTTTTTCTGTTCGTATCAAATGAACATATTTACCTCTTACGCCCACAGGTGGCCAGAAATACCTTGGAACCATAATCGAAGGAGAAGCGCTGTTGAACGATGGCGCAGCTATTGTCGTGTTCAAGATCTTTCTCGAATTGCTAAAGTCGATGACGCCTTACTTCGAAAGCCAAACTGGTAATGAGGAAGCGTAGGATGGGATATTCGTGTTTTATCCTCGTGGATTAAAAAAATACGCAAGGGGCGTTATCACATGTCGTCGGGTTATTGGAGCTATTGCAGTGTTTTGTATATGATTCGCACATTCCTTCAGTTTTGGTATAAGCCATTAATCTAATGAGTCCTGGAGATGTCCGCTGCCATAGCTCGACGTACATAGAATAATCTGTCGTGTAATAGCCTAACACCTCCGCGTTTTGCTATTCACGTTAATAAAACATAAACATCCATTAACTGTAAAATTGCATATAGTTATCTGAAAACCCCAATTAATTCGATTCAATGAACTTTCAGCGTTAGGTACGATACAGCTCGTGCTTCAACAGTCGTTGTTGGGTCCTGTCATCGGCTGGCTGGCAGCGCGCATAGGCGGGTTTATTCTACAGAAGATTTACAACGACGCTCTGGCTGAGATCACCGTCACTTTGAGTTTGACTTACATCACGTTTTATATCGGCGAAGTGGTTCGTTTTTCCGTCCATATTGTTTTTTTTGATTTTTTGTTTCTGCAAGTATTTTTATGTTCGGTTTGTTGACTTCAGGCCGAACAAATCATCTTTTTTGGTTATTAAACGCTCTAGTTGTTTTACCTCAGATATTACAGTATGAATTTCGTACAACTACTATACTGGGGTATCACATTTGTTTTATCATTTAATTTTATTTATTTATATAACGATATTGGGGAAATACCGCAGTAAAATTCCCCCGTAGTCGAAAGTTGCCGTATTCTCAGCGAAAACGTCATTAAATTGCAAAAAAAAAAAATTACTTTTTTGGAGAAATCTAGGGAGCATGTGTATTTTTATAGTTGTGTGTTTGATTAAGCAGTTTCCTTCATTTTGTGAAAAACTTAGAAGAGAAAAACGAACAAAGGAAAAGAAAGAAATTTTCCCCTCTTTTATACATAAAGTCCCATACAAAAGTTTCATACTTTCCAGATTACATATGACTAATCTATAAAAGTAATGTAAACTCTGTTTTCAGTGCAAGACATCCGGTGTGCTTGCAGTGGTTGTCCTCGGACTAGCATTGGATCGATCGTCAATCACCCCTCAAGTAGACCACTTCCTACACAGGTAACTTCATGATTTAAATAATATACTCATGTTTACACCTGTCCTTGGAGCTATTGGTTCGAATGGTTAGTATGGTGGTTTACTGCGATGCCTTTTAAACGAAAGGTTGCAAATTCGAAACTGGTCGCCCCGTATGGAAAGTACGTCAATTTTTGCCGAGATCTCGAGTGTGCACGCGCCAAATATTTAAGTGTGCAGTGTGCAAACGTCCAATAGTGCACACTTCAAGTGTGAATACAATCTCCTTTTTATTACTATTTTACCAAAATCTTATACAAACATATTACTATTCTATCCTAAATCTATCGTGATCGTCAGCTAACATATCTATCTACATAACATAGGGTCGGCTACGTAACAAAAAATGTACTGACAGTAAATTACCCGAAGTTCAGAGGTAGGTTTACAGTAAATTACCCGAGGTCCAGAGGTAGGTTTACAAGTGTGCAAAGACGCAGGGAATCGAGTGTGCAGCTGACGTACTTTCCATACTGGCTGGTCGCTAGCTAGTCGGTTGTGTCCTTGCGCAAGGCACTTTACGGACATTGCCTGAACCCAGCGGCTTAGTGGGTTCTATTAAATTAAAGGAGCGTGTCTATCATATACAACACACTGCAATAGCTCTTGGTTTCCCATTCACAGGGATAAACATGAATATTCTATCCTATCCTATTGCAGTGTATTATGTATGATAGAGTTGGACGAAAATAAGATTGCTGGAGTAATTTTGAAGATATTGGTTAGACCCGGTACATTATTTGTTAGTATTAAAACTGAAACAACTTTTTAATTGTATACAACGCACTACAATAGCATCAGTTAACCAACAATGGGAATAAGATAACCTGACGATTGCTCATATAAAAATTCCAATGTTTCATGAAGATAAACATGAATATCCC
>CH002906.1:86755-98852 GCA_000149265.1 Ciona savignyi | reverse complement strand
AACAGGAAGATTCAATCCAGGGTGAGGACGCGTCCGATAAGAATCGACTCATTGTACAAGGGAAATGGGTAAAATGACGTTTACTATTCCAATATATGAAAATTAGTGCATGTTCATTCTTGATCATAATGTGTGATGTTTAGAGTCTGAGAAAAACGCATGAGCCAGAAGAAGTTTATCGCAGATTAATCTCCCTCAGTAAATTGTAATTTTAATGTTTTGGAGAATATGTTTTTGGTTTTTAGATAGCTTTGAGCAAAACTCATCAAGCTGAAAGCTAGCGACCAGTTGACACAATTTGTTTTGTATAATGTGTTATTATTCTTTTTATTTTAAAATCTCATCGCAGGATTACTACAACGTGATCATCCTGGTATCGCCATCAGCGTCAAAACGAAGAACGCAGTCCGCACCATCCTCAACCATTCCCGCGATGCAATCTACCAACTCTGCGCTGGTTCGTGGTCTTTTATGGTTCAATATTTGTATTTTACCTGATGGATTAATTGCTTAAATTAAAGCTGTCTTAATCCATACACAACACATTACAATAGTTCCATTTGTGAGCTAATCTGATGATGGCATATGTCATAACGGCTTTTACGTTTTCTTAATTAAGAGAATTAAACCTAAAATTTAATATTCTAAATTTCTTTAAAGTTCTTATTTTAGTCCATAAATGTTGTTTTTAATTTTTAACAGTAAAAAAACACCATTTTTTTTAAGGAATATTTTTTTTTAATTTTAAAAATCTTAAAGTTTAAAATAAAAAAATATCTATTGCATTTAAACTCCCTAGGAGGCGTGCTGGATGAAATGGAGATGCAGCTGCTGGAAAGGGGACTTGAGATCAAACTGAAGAGGCAATCGGACTTCCCATCCAGTGTTGCACCTCCTCCTCCAGAGGATCTTCTTGAGAATATCTTCTGGATCAAAGGTGGATGGTCTTACACAGTGACGTCCTCTGGGCACGTTGCTAAGGCCGTTTTTTGTATAGAATAGATATATGTATCGGTCGTGTTAACCATTGATGTTTTTTATCTTAATGATTAAACCACTCTGCATTAATATTTTATTATCAGACTATATATCGAACCCCAAATGTGACTGTCACCAAGTCCGTTTTTTGTATGGAATTGTGGTACATGTATCGGTCGCTTTAACCATTTGGCCACACAGCTGTACGGATTTCACTTGGTATAAGTACTGATAGCTAATTGTCAGATTATCTTAAGAATAAGTTTGGAAGCGTTAATACACATGTATTGTCCGAGTACAATAAAATCAATCTCATTTAGAATAGGATATTTATGTTTTATTCCTGTGGATTTGATAACGCAACAAGCAGCATCACACGGGCAAAGAAATTAATGGATAATCTCGTCCGATTATTAAAAATTCGACAAAAAACTTTTTTTAATAAATTTAACTATAAGTTGATTCCTCTAGTGAAAAATCACAATTGTAGTTTGAATTTAATTACCGACACATCTGGCCTGCTGAGTAGAGAAGTTGCCCACCCTTGCATTAGTTGAAAACCACAAGTTCAATAATGGTTTCGTTTCCGACCAGGCAACGCTGACCTTCTTGACTTTGTGAAGAGTCACGCTGCGTGCATGGACTATGACTATGGTGACATCATAATGCAGGAGGATGATGCAGTTGACGGAATTCACATCATTGTGTATGGGATGATTAAGGTGGGGTTGTGGGGGGGGTTCGTGGGTGATAATATTTTAGTTTTGGACATTATTTTTAATGTTAGGGTTAGGGGTTCTTTTTATCGGTGGTATTTTTGGGTTTTAACTTTTTTGGGGAGACTTTTTGTTTAATATTGGTGAGCATTTGGGGATTTGTTGAAACGAGTTTTGGACATTTTTAGTAATACATTACTAATATAGGTAGGGGTTTGGGATTAAGGAGATTTGTGTTGGTGATAAATGTTGTCTTTAGAAGTTCCTGATTATTAAAGGGCAGCATTGGGCTTTTAGTAAGTTGAGTTTTGTTTTTTGGATTATTTTTTTCGAATATATTATGATTCAGCGGTTTGGAAATTTTTTGGGGCAGTTAGTATTTGTGTTTGTAGTTTAAAACCAACATCAACAATTGTGTTATAGCTATATGGATCCTTGCACGGACACATCCAGCACTTAAGGTTGGGGGCTGGAAGTCACACTCCACTACCCATCACCCAATCTGACGGAACCACCAAGTAAGTTGCTCATGTTGTGGCTAATTGTGTCAGTGTTACTGGGTTGAGTGTATTTTTGTCTGGTTGATTATCTTATTTGGTAGGAGTGTCTGTAAGCAACTGAAAGGTTGTAAAATCAAATCCAGCAACTGGCTAGAGAGTTGTGTCTTTAGAAAAGGCACTGAGCACCTATTCCTGATGGATTAATAGTGGGTTCTTTAGGTATTATAGTTATCACACAGTAAATCGTCAGATAAGTTCAAGAATATATATTACAGAACGTTATTTAACCTTTGCTCACTCTCAGATTTCCGGAGCTATTGTAGTGTGTTGTATATGATTACGATGTTCTTTTTAAAGGGGAACTGAAGTCAATTTTAAGAATATCTTAAAAAATGGAACAAAATACGCTGATTTCAAAAATCAAATCAGTTTCTTCCAAATTTTTTTTGTTAAAAAGTTATGAGCAGATATGCATTTCATTTTATGTTAGGGGATTTCCCGTATTACGTCATTGACGTTGTTGAGATTTCGTGCCTATATGCGTTGTATACAATCATGTGCCAGTTTAGAGGTGAATTAGTAACAGAAGCGCCTGCAGGAGCGTTGTATTTTTGTTTTTTTATGAAGACTTAGCATAACACTTGTCATATAGCCTAACTGAACCAATTTATAGAAATAAACCAGCCATCAAGCAAAGGCTAGACTATGCGGTGGGAACAGCCTATTTCTTTCATGGTTTACCTTGGCTGTTTGTATAATGTTTTGCTGCTGTGTATGTGGTGCATTTAATGTCTGCTGTTATTGAAACTGTGAATTAGCTTACTGGTTAAGAATACCACTTATTGCATAAACCAGTTAATCCACAATAGCCGATGTGTAGTCCGACAATAAGTACACAACAATCACTTAGATATGTAAGTGAAGAATATATATAATAAACCTCTACTTAACTACCCAAATAAGTTAATAAGAATATACCACTTTTCCAATTCAGTTCTTTTTATTGGATGTTGTAAAATGCCTAAAGTTTACAAAGTAAAGGAAGCCATTGAGAAGGAAAGAAGAGTGATTAGAGCATATTGTTTTGCTCCGGGATGTACAAATTTCTATTAATGCACACGAAATTCCAATCCACCTGTGCACTTCCATCGATTTCCTCACAGCGACAAAAAACAGATGAAGCAATGGATACAACAATGCAAGTGTTCTAAACTACCTGGAAAAAGAACCGCAGTGTGTAGAGCACATTTTTGTGACAAGGATTATCATAGTAATATTGTATTTGACTCCAATGGAGTGGCCAAGATGATGAAAACAAAACCGCTTGGTGAAAAATGCAGTTCCAACAATTTTTAATTTTTCTGATTATGATTTTAAACATAGTAATCAACCCAGTACATCAAGCGGAATTTCGTACAGGAAAATGGTATAAAAAGAGAGTTTTTGTCAAATGGAGGTATGTGCTATTTACAATTTTTGCCATGCAGCCACAGTTGTGCCGTTTTTCAAAAATTCATTTTAATTCAGGCTAAGGAAAAATACCTTGTCATAGAGTCTTTGTTGAGACCAACTATTCCACCTACACCTAGTGATACATCTCAATCTAAACCAGCTGATTCTGAAGTATGTTCAGTCTTATAGTGTTTTTGAATTACGGTATTCTTTTAATGCAGTGTTGAAATTGATATTTAAATAATTCATTTGTAGGAAGCTAAAGAATCCGAAATGGAAGAAACCAGTTCTGTAAAAATAAGTACCACAGGATCTCTGATGGCATTTAGTGATGAAATTGCATCTTCAGTGGGGAGTAGCTCTCATACTGAGTTAAATGTGAGCAAAATAAGTGAATATGTACCATCATCACAGTCTTCATCATCAAAGTCAAGCGAATCATCCAACAGTGATGATTTCAATGCTATTGAAGGCGTTAAATTGATTGTCTATTTACACTGCCTGTTACAACTTTGAATTTGTGTTGTTTTATTGTGTACAATAAAATTTCTTTCATCCATGCCAGAATGCTGAAAACCGTCATCCATTTTAGTGTTACAGCATTAACTTAAATTTACTCTAAAAATCAATAAAACTAGTCTACGTTACAGATTATGGCTATATATTGAAAAGCAACAATTATAAAAGAAATATGCTGTTCCCACCGCATAGTCTGATCTTTGATTGATGGCTGGTTTATTTCTATAAATTGCTGGCAGTTACAGTTTACTGCCTCCTGTTATAGTTTTCTTGTTCTGTCTTCACTTTTATGATTTATGATATAAATTGCTAAGACTTATTGTTCTAAAGTCATTTAAATACGAGAAATGTATACCTCAGCATTCAGCTTAGGTCCAGGACCGTGCAGGTCTGAATGAGCGCGCCTAAGGTAAGCTGTCACGCGCGTACATTGGTTCAGTTAGGCTATATGACAAGTGTTATGCTAAGTCTTCATAAAAAAACGAAAATATCACGCTCCTGCAGGCGCTTCTGTTACTAATTCACCTCTAAACTGGCACATGATTGTATACAACGCATATAGGCACGAAATCTCAACAACGTCAATGACGTAATACGGGAAATCCCCTAACATAAAATAAAATACATATCTGCTCATAACGTTTTAACAAAAAAATATTGGAAGAAACTGATTTGATTTTTGAAATCAGTGTATTTTTTTCCATTTATTAAGATATTCTTAAAATCGACTTCAGTTCCCCTTTAAGAATTAAGTTTAACCCAAAAAGGTACTAGTTTCAATAAACTTCGGCCAAACACCTCCCATCTTCTAAACAAGCTTCCTAATGCGCAGAAAACAAGAGGAAGAAGAAGACTTCCTGGGATCAGGAAACATAGTTGGGGAGATTGGTCTTCTTACCAAGTGCAACCGCACATGCACCATCACCTGTGAGACTGCAGTCCAGGTAAGTTTCATGTTTACATAATAAGGAGCTATTGAATTGTGTTGGATATGTTGAAGGTATTATTACCGTGTAGGAGGATAGGATAGGATTTTTACGCATATCCCGTGAATAAGAAAACCAAGGAGGTTAACACACAGGCAATCGTCAGATCACCTCGCGCCCACCGTAGGGTTACTGAAGATATTAATCAAACACAATGGCTTGAAAACGTACGATGAATATCTACTATCTTGCAATGATCTTTATTCTAATCCACTACGACTACGAAATATAGACTGACAATAAGCTAAAACTGCATCAGGCCACATAGCTTAGTTGGTTTTGTCCGACAGGTTAGTAGTTTAGTGTGACGACTTTAACTGAAGGTTTGCAGGTTATGGTTACTAGCTAGTCTCTTTTTGGCTGAACGTTTGTAAGATCATAATTTTTTGGCTAAAAGTTTGTAAGATACTGTCCCTGGCTAGCTTTGCCTGAACTCAATGAATTAAGAGGTAGAACAAAAACAATACAAGGTGATCTGACCACTGGCTGCATGATCCCATTTCTCTCATTCCCCTAGTGAGGATAAATATGATAATTACTTCCTTTCTCTGACGGATTAGTCTGGTGGTTTAGTGCGGCACATTTAAGCCAAAAGGTTCGCTAGCTAGTCGGTTGTGTCCTTGGGCAAGGCACTTAACTAACATTGCCTGAACTCAATGTACCAAATTAAAGGAACATGTGTATCATACACAACACACTGCAATAGCTCTGGTAACCCAGCAATAGGCGCAAGGTGATCTGATGATTGCCGTGTGTTAACCCCCGTGATTTTCCCATTTACAGGGATAAACATGAATATCCTATCCTATTCTACTTCGGTAACGTTAAGAAAGAAAGGTGATCTGTCAATTGCTTGCTTGACAACCTTCCTTGCATTTCCCAAGTCATAGGAATAATCAATTCCTACCTCCTCTTCCAGGCACAATAAGCTAAAACTACATTTCCCTAGTGATGATAAATATGAAAATGACTCCCTCCTCCTCCAGACGTATTTTCTCTCCTCCGAGGACATGGAGGTTGCGTTTGAGAAGTTCCCGGAGCTGAAGCTGACGATGTGGAAGGTGGTGGCGGTGAGGATCTCTGCTCCTCTCTTCCTCGAGCATCTCGAGTACCAGGTATCCGCCCACTAGAGGGAGGGGAGTGCAGGTTCTTCCATAATACCAGGAGGATATAAAGAGTGTTGAGGGACTGTTAGCTGGTTAACATATTAGCTGAAACTCAGATGGGAATTGTATCCTTGCGATTTTTTGTTAATTCTATAAGTGATTAAAATCCCCAAGTACCAAGTATTTCACCTCTTTTTTTGCTTTTCCTGTGAGTTTGTAGAAGTTTTTTTGGTGCCTGAGTTTGAGGAATTCATAAATGTGTCTGTCTGATTGGTACATTGGTTTTCCCATTCACGAGGATAAACATGAATATCCCATCCTAAGTCGCTAACGATACTCTCTCCACCATCCACAGGGCTTCGGAGTGGAGCAAATTCATCTCCATCTTTCCCCCGGCTACATCGTCGAACTCACTCATGCGAATCCGCTGTTCCAATTCACCGAGTCCATCATAGAAATATCATTAATCTACGGAAAAGTGAAATCTCCAATGTCGGAAGCTGAAATCGAGGCTCCTTTTCTGCTGTTGCCTGAACATAAGCAGGTCGGCATCACCATAATCGTTAATATATTGCTGATTTGTTCATTGTAAATTCTGTTGGTTGTCAGCTGAAAGTTTGGAGTCGAACGCAATTAAAGTATTCTTCAATTTTAGTGTAACGTTTTTAACCCATTAATTCACTTTTTATGCCTGCTTTTCTTAACGAGGAAGGAATTGCTCCCTAGGAAGGAATTTCAGGGTAGGAATTTGTGCATTTTATACCAAGTGTTATATGTATGACACTAGGGCTATTTTATGAAATTTTAATTGATGACATTTGATATTATTACATAGTCCTACTTTCAGACCCATATGCCTATATGGGTAACACTGAAGTGGTTTAGCAGAAATATTACTCAGTTTAAATCTCTGAATATGTATATTTCCATATTTCGTCTAGTAGTGACTTGGTGGGTATTTTTTACGGTAGGGGAGGAATAAAAAGATTTAAAATAGGCAAAGGAATGCAACAGGTTAGTTGAGAATCAGTGGGTTTGGGCGCCCAAGGACACAACCCACAATCTAACAACCAGTTTAGAACCTTCAACCCTTCAGCTGATAGTTGACAAATTTACCTACCAAGCTATTTAGTAAGACAAATGCACTGCAATGGCTTCAGTAATCTGACATTGGGCAAGTGGTAAACTGACGATTACGCATTGTGTAATGCCCTCTTCAATATTTCACCCTTTACAAAGAAAATAAACATGATCTTACTAGAAGATACTCATGTTAATCTCTGTGATTGGTAAAACGCCAGGACCTTACCTCAAGGGCAGTGGTGGTAATGTGATTCGTGAGATTACAAAAAGTGGACACGGGGCTATGTTGAATACAACGTACGGTCATTTGGCCGAATAATTACCGTGACCGATCCATATACAGACTTACATCCAAAAACGATCTTAGCAAGGAACGGAACCCATTATGGGTATGAATCATAGGCCCGGTAACAAAGTGGACAAGAGGTAATCTCACAATCGCCTGTGTGATAACCCTCCTGCGTTCCAAATTACGTGGATAAAACACGAATACTCCATACTACATTTACCGAGGTTATAAATATCAATTAACATTTCCATTCCAGCTCCAGATTGTTGATTGCGAGTTTGCGATATTACTGGTTGTACCTCGGGAGGAAGTGACGTTGGAAGGGGTGGCGAGCAGCGTTGGAGTGCGACATCGTGAGTATTTTATAGATTGTTTCATTTGAAAGCCATTTTGTGGTTTTACACCATATGTTTTTTTTAAAATGTTGTAATTTGTTTTTCGTGATATGCTATAATGACTTATGTTTCGTAATTTTTATATATTTTATGTTTAAGCGTTATGGCGTTATTTCAACTCCAAAACTTGTATTCAACTTTTATGTTAAGTACGTGGTCTTTTCATAATTTGTTTTGCAGCAAACCCTAACCCCCCAAACCCCGACTCTAACCCACCAGGCCCCACCCGACTCCCCTCGATCACCGCACCCCCAGCATTTGTGGGGCAGAAGCTCAACAAAGTCGTCCCGATTCCCGAAATCGTGGAGGGCGAAGTCTGACAATCAGAAATGAAATATACGATTTAAGCTGTGCAATAAATACAAGATGAGCCTTTTGTTTTGGGTCGAATTTGGATGGAGGATATACATGTTTTTTGCCGGGGTTAAGTTTCGAACCCGGACCCATGATGGGATCGTTATTGGGACAGTTTATAAAGAAAATGGTATTAATCAATCGGTTAACCATTTGGCAACATTGCCGTTCAGCAAATACTTGTGTTAACCCCCTTAGTGTTCCCATTCACGGGGATAAACATAAATATCCTATCATATCTTATCCTATACATGTTTATCCCCGTAAAAGGAAAAACGCAAAAAGTTATCGCACGGTCAATCGTCAGATTACTCAGTATGTACATACGAGAGCGTTCTCACACCGTCAGATTACCTCGCAACCATTGTCAGATTACTGGATCTATTGCAGTGTATTGTATACAACTGAGACGTTATCTTTAATTTCAATTCAAACCATTAGTTAACTGAGCACAATTCTGGACCGTTGTTCCTTATACAACCAGATCTTTCCTAGCCTTTGGTGGTCAAGACACTATAAGCATTGTGAAGCGTTGTTTTTTTAGTTTATTTTTTGTTTCTACGATGAAAATACGCTAAAGGACTTTAGGCCTATATAAAAGCAACTCCAACCATATAGGACAGGTGCTTTGAAACCCAATCTAGGTCCGTGTAATTTATAAATATTAAAAAAAAATTGTTTAACCCTTAGACCACGACGGTTACATATTTGTAACCGAGAAGTGTCCCCGAAAAAAAATGCACAATTCAGTCGTTTCTTAGGGGATTTTTCTAGTTCTTATATTTTTGGAAAGCATTTGAATAGATCTTTCGAAATAACGTATAAAAACATAACCTTTACATTTGAAATTTTTGAGTAATATTGCTCCAAACATGTTTCTTCAAAATTTTTGTATCTAGTTTAACTTTTAAGCATAACATCGCTTTTTTGTGTTCTGGGGAGTTAAAATTATTACACTAGTTGCTGTGAGAATAAAACTAGCAGTAGCCATCTTCGTTTTCGCTTTTACCAGTCATTTTCGATCTTTCAACGATATATGTAAACATATGTGTATATGACTTTTTTTATTTACTATTGATATTTATTCATTTTTTCGTCTTTGTTTTGTTTGTTAATGAATTATTATTTGATATTCAGAAGAAATATGACAATTTACCGCCGATCAGGCTGCCAGCATGACCAAGGCCGACAGTGATTCTGGTGATGAAATGCCTTATTTGTCAGTCATGGGTGACGTCATCACGCTTAGTTGACGTCATCAAAAAATAAAACACGTAACTTTGTAGGAAATGTCATTCTGAACAACTTTGTAATACATTACTATCTTCTACAAGCTACCAGTAACCAGTAATTAGAGTATAAAGTATTGATTATGACGTCATTACAAATTCTTCGACGTCATCAAAAAAATAAAAATACCAATTTGTAGAAAATTATATACTGGACAACTTTGTAATAGTTTATTTTTCCATAAGTCTAACAGTATTCGCAGCAAACGAGGTCAAAGCAACCTTACTCAAAACTGCCAAAAACGGCAAAAGTTCCGTCGTGGTCAAAGGGTTAATAGTTATTCTGAGTATATAAATTAGGGTCAACGTCTTCATAATATTTGCACGATACGCCTATAGCTAAAATACCAGCATAAAAGTGGACCCAAGGAATTGATAATATTGCCGCATTTGGTTAAATATAATTTAGTATTATAGTATAAACCTTAATAGGCCTATATTTACACTTAAAGCTTCTTGTTTCAAAATAAAGATCGTGGCGTAAGCTGGTCATGACATGACATTATGCAAATACTAAAATAAGTATTTTTTGTTTAAATTTCATGATGGGTTGATTCAATGTGTTCCTGCAGTATACGCTCAGTGTCTGATTCAATGACATACCAGTCTAGTCAGGAAAAGGTATTAATTATTCCGATTTTAGATAACCGGCATACTCTTTATCGGACTTAAACCATCGAAACAAACATTACAACACTGATTTAGATTTCGATATTCGGCAAATAGGAAATATCACGATGAAAACATGGCTAACCGTCAAAACTAACTTGGGGGGCATAAAATCCACCGGTTGTCTGTGTCCATAGTAAGGCACATAGCTTGCTTTCTTAAATATTGGTTAAGGTAAGTCTGAAAAGTCCTAAGCGACCCGGGTCGTCGTATTTAAAATATTATTATGTTTTAGGCTGTTTTTAAAAAGTTCAGTACGAAAATCGTTCCCGGAAGAAACTTATTTTAATTACACCACAGCAACTTAGTTTTTAATCGTATTTAAAAAACTATAACAATGTGTCCAACATACACAACACAATAGACTTGCTTCGAAACCCGAGTGGGAACACGAGGTCATCCAACCCCAGGTCATTATTGTTCCACCAACGGGGAAACCCCTATCTCATCGTTCGTATCAATGTTCTAATATTCGAATTAGATATGGTGACTGTTTAGTATTATTTTTTTAGTTTATTTTTTGTTGCTTTATTTACATTAAATAAAAATAGCATAGTTATTTTAAAAAAAGGATAAAACGGCAAATCTACAGTAGGTAAAACACGTCAGTAAATATACAGGGTATAACCAAAAAGTGACGTGTCCATTAAACCTTACATTAAGCAAAACAAATTGCGGCTGCAAATTTAATTTAAAGCAAAATTAATAAAGATCGGATGACGGTCAGTCTTCGAAACGTTTCTAGTTTTGATTTCAGGGTAATATGCGCAAGCAAAAACAATAAATCCCCGGCGGCGCTGGTTAAATTCGCTTGAAGCAGTAGCGAGTTTTGTTCAATTTTACTGGATGGCCCAGATGGCGGATATCTCAAACTGAGCAAACAATTCAAAACGTACTTGGCAGGGGAATACGGATGAAATACGTCAACAGGCCAACAGTCTGTGGAGCGTATGGCGCGTAAAGTTTAAGCGTCTGAACTCATGTGCAAAATGCAAGGTTGTGCATAAACTGATTTATACTACTGTCACCCCAGAATACGGATTGTAGCTCTATGTTAGTTTGTAGGAGTAAATCGTATTGTTTTAGCGTGATGTTTAGAGGTGTAAGTGTTTATACTAACTTAAATATTGAAGAATAACATATTTCGCCAGTGCCAGATGACTTGAAAAACTAGTTTCTGATTAATAGTCGCCGACTTGTGTGCTCGTATTACCATATGTTTTATACGTTATTTTTTGTTGTAAAAATAACTTTAAGTGTGATATGTTTTGAACAATAATATGTTTAGTTACAGTTTTGTAAAGCTTAATCAGAATCTATAAAACTTCTTTTAATGCAAGGTAATGAAAATATTCTATTGTTTTAAAATACTCAAATAGAAACGAGCAAAATATATTGTCAATTTCTACTACAATTATATTTTATTTGTTAACTTTTCTGCTGTTTCCCATTAGTGTTAAAAAAATTAGTGTTGGGCCAACATAAGGGTGTTAATTTTGATCAGAAATCAAGTGTGTAAATAATTAAACACATTTCCTGTAGACCTAAGCATTTTCAAGACCTATAAAACTACAGTTTAGACTGCAAACAGGTGTATGCCTCCCAATCGAGTTACTTGTTGGTATTGCCATACTTATTTTAACAGCCTGTGGACCTGTATAGTCTGAACATGTTTGGGCCGCTGTAGAGATGTTATGACAAAACATGTTTCTGGTTCACTGTTTAAACTAACTGTTTTATGCACTTTTGTGTCCTTGCCTG
>CH002906.1:67359-81713 GCA_000149265.1 Ciona savignyi | reverse complement strand
TGCATTCCAATGTTACACATTTTTTTTATAAAATTGCCTGTGTTACATATAACTTTTAGACAAAACAGCCTTTAAAGCCTATTTGATACATTTAATGCACCATAATGAAGGTCAGTACTTGTTAGTCCACTAGCTTTAAAGTCTATTTATTTAAATGTGCATAAAACAGGGACCATAATTTCCAACACAGTAATGATCAATAAAACTATCAATGTTTTGTGCTTTGCTAAAACATGCTAAAAGTTGTTAGAAAAGGAATAGCTTCGAAAGTATATTTTATCTTAAACATACATGCATATTACCTCTAATGCAATGCTCCTAAACTGTTGATTCAAACTTTCTGTTGACTTAGGTTCTTAGCAAACAACACAAAGTGAAAGACTTTCATTCAATAAAAACTGGTTTATATGTGGTATTTTCATTCATCTTAAACTTAAACAATAAAGTCAGCAATTAAATAACTTTCATTTTAAGATGTTTTAGAACGATGTTTTATTACATTGTGATTCCATTGAAAATGGACCTGACTATCATTTCTAAAACTCTTTAACATTAAACATACTTGTCTGGCTTTTTGGTGATTCTACTCTACCTACAATTCTATGCATTTTCCTAAAAAAAACACTATCTGTGTCCATATAAAAGCCTGTTCTAAACATGCTGCCAGACAAACAAAATATATCATTACACTGCGATTGCAGATCTCTTACTGCTATCTATTATGCTATTCTCCACTTGCTACCCTCACCGGTTTGTGGTTTGTTTTCTTGGTAAAATACCAACATTTTAGCACCGTTGTGCTGGCTGTCTAACCTACCATTTAGACTTTCTGTTGACATACACAGGATGAAAGAATAAGCAGTAAGAGAGCCATCAACAAGTTTCTTAGGTGCAGCACAGTTGTACAGTGTACATGCTAACGCAAGATTATATATAAGATTAATTAGACTAATTGTCTTAGCTACCATTTTTGTATTCAAGTTTTCTAATCTTTAAGATTCAAGCTTTTCAAACTATTTGTTAAATATCAAAATCAAAAAAATATTGTTTTTCTAGCTGTCTAACCTTAAAATTAAGACATTAATTGTTTTTATGCACGACGAAAGAATAAGTATTATGAGCAGCAACAAGTTTTCTAAGAGTAGCACAGTAATGTAGTGTACATGTTAATGAAAGATTTTGTATTTCTGTAAGATTCCAGTTTTCTGATTTCTACTAGTTCTGTAATATCATATATTCAAAAATCTAAGCAAGACAGTTAAATATACCAGGTCTTTATTTAACCAGAAATTACTGTTTTGTTATCTTTACTGTACTTACCAATGATGATGTGCATATATGATTTATTTTTTCATATTCTTTTAGTACTATTAAATTGTAATAGAATATTTATTACTCCAATTTAACTGCCAAAGTATTATAAATATGATTTTGTTGAATACAACGCACATAGTTTTATAGGAAGTGCCTCTTGGCAATAATCATGGCTGTTCAGTTGTCCAAAATTCAATTGCGTGTATCTTAAATAAACATGATATATCACTAAGCAATGCCAGTATATCTTTCTACATGGCAGTGAAGTCTCCCATGTTACATTGTTTTGTTTCTAAGACTTTGTTTATGGTTGGTGTTTTGTTTGATTTGATTATACTAGCAGTTTGACAGTACTTTATTATATTCTTCATGTATTCTTTAAAGTTAAGATTTCAATTTAATATTATTACTAATACAAATGCACAAAATATAAAATTTCCAATTCAATTAATTAGTGATTTCTTAATTTATTTATATATACATAAATTTTAAATTAATATATGTATTATGTTTTTTATATATTTTTTTTATTTTTAATTTAGTACCTTATTCTATAGTATTAAAGGGTATCCTTAAAAGAGAGTTTAGAAAATACGCACATAATTTTATTATGTCAAGTTTTTCTACATTTGCACAACTAAGTACTATGAATTACAAAGATACACCACAATTTTGTTGATTGGATTCTAATAATTGTTTTAAAGATCAAATTTAGATTTAAATTTTGTTCGATATGCAATATTAATTTTATTAATTTTTTTTCATAATTTTCATTGACAGTAATTTGAGTGCTTAAAATTTAGCGACATTGAATGTGAGTGCATTTAACACATACATGGTTTTAAATTATGCTTTTGAGGTTAAAGTTTGTGGTTTAGAAATATAATTTCGAATTATTGAATTGAATACTAGCTTTATCATCAATTGATATAGCTGTCAATCAGACAAATCCACGTCTGCACTCTGCATCAATTTATTTTATTTAAGACTTAGTTCAGCCATACACAGCCAACAGTTAATTTTTACCAGTCTTTAAAATAACAACTCCGGCTAAAAAGCCTGATTTTTCTAGTAGCCAAATCTAAAAGCAGTAAGTGGTTACACATTTGTAAGCATCACGATAAATATATATTTATGTTATGTTTTAAACCTAAAATACGAATGTATATAATATATTAATTGTTTTAAAGTGATAATGATTCTTTTTTTGCTCTACGTATGTCAGCCAAATAAAAAAGGCACCAATTGCGGGACGCGCTATAAACGGTAATAATAAAACTGGGTGTGAAGAAACAAAGCAAAAACCACCCAATCCACTTTAATAGCGCATTGTTGATGTTGTTGTAACTGGAAACAAATGTTAGTTTGTTGGTAGTTTGTGTTCTTAAAATTTTAGTTTAATGTCACTTCCTAAATGTTGAGTTTAGACGCCATGGTATTTTGTGACTTTACTCTGGTGCTGTGTGGTTCCTTGCGCACGTTCTACCAATGCATGTCCCTTATTTCCTATTGGATTAATGCAGCCGGAAATGCTCGCACACGCACGTTTGTTTGTTTATCCGCACGCGCTGCCATTCAGTCCGTCGATTTGGCTGCATGCGCTCACTCGTACTGGTGCATTGTTCGCCTAAGATTAATTACCCGGTAGACGAATAGGCGTGGAAGAAGCGATGGCGAGCAGTTTTCTTGTAGCAGAATTTCTACACTTTCTAGAGCCGGTCAACAGAAGGAAAGAGCAAAGCGACTGGTTTCTTAGAACATAAAGATAATACGCTTCTTGTTTATACTTTAAGAGGATGTTTCGTCGCAGTCAGTCAAAGCAGAGTTAATAAGGAAATCACGTAACTATTAATATAAGTCGTGAAGCAAATGCGTTTGTGGGTTATTTACTTTGCACGTACCAAGCGAACTTGTGTATTAAAGGTCACATACGTTTTTAAACGCGAATGCGTATGTGTTTTTGCAAATGCAAATGGTTTTGGAATGTTTACTTTTGCATTTACCAATTTGTGCATTAAGGTACATACTACATATAGTACTTTTTGCTCGTTTTAACCGCAAATGTACTTGTTTATTTCGTATATACCAACCGAACTTGTGTATTAACGTTAACATACTTTTTTAAACGCGAATGCGTATGGTTTTTTTAAATGCACATGTCGTTTGGGATGTTTAATTTTGCATTTACCGACTTTAAGGTACACATAGTACTTTTCACTTTTTTTCGTGAATGTACTTACGGGCTGTTTAATTTGTATATACCAGTTGAACTTGTTTATCAAAAAACACAGAGGACTCCTTTTAAACGGGAATGTGTTTTGGGTGGTTAACTTTGCATTTACTAACCAAACTTGTGTATTAAATAACACGGGATACTTTTTTAACGCAAATACGTTTTGGGGCTGTTTACTTCGTATACTTCAGTCTTAACTTTTGTATTAAAGTACACAAAGTCCTTTTCTGAATGTTCAACCAACCAACATGTGTATTATAGTCTTAAAAACTGCTCGTTTTGTTTTCGTCGTCGTAGACATTTTGTTTACAAACAGTTTATACCAATGCAGATTTTTGCCACGCGTTTGCGGGTTTTACCACTTTCAAGTCGTTCATTAAAACAAACGCGAATTGTTTTATGGTTAAACTTGCGGGGTTAAACCTCGACGATAACATTTGTGCGATTGCGTCAGTAATATTTTAAACTGGTAGATAAATTGCACGTTTTTACGTGTCCGTGTTTACCCTTGTACTTTTATATTCGTCTCTGTTTATTTTGTCTGTCGCGAAATATTTAAGTGTAATATTTATTCCAGTCGTGATTTTAGTAAAAAGTTGCCAATACATTGAATACGAGGAATAAGCGCCTTAAAAGCTTACACCACGTTTATTTTCAGTAATACTTTTACTACCCTCTCTTCTAATTTATTAACATAATGTATTGTATACTGGGGTGTTACTGTAATTAATATTTTACCTTAAATTTTCCGCCAGCGAAAACTATCTCCTGTTTGTGGTGCATTCCCGTTCTAAACGTTTATTCGATAATAAACGATCGTGGACATTAACAAATTCGATTTACGCGTGTATCGTTCCTGCTGTTTCAGCTGCTTTTTAAACACAGGTCAGCTAAAACCTTTTGTGGGAAGGTGGTGTAATTCCTGATAAACAAGAATCAGCCAAGCAGCATTAAAACGTGCTAAATGAAGGCCGTGTATTAAACTTCGTTAGTGAACCTTTACTGCATAAAAACGTCTTTAAGATTAAGCAAAATGCGTGTTTAGGAAGGTATATATGGGATAACAAGGCAATTGTTACAGTAAGTTTATAAATAAGCAAACACAAGATTAGGATCATATAAAGATAACAAGGCAATTGTTACAGTAAGTTTATAAATAAGCAAATACAAGATTAGGATCATATAAAAGATAAATTGGTCAGGATTATCATCCAGCCTGGCGCTTTTTAACTTTTTTGTTCTTCTATTGTTCTTCTAAAGCTATTTAAATGTAGTAGATCCGCTAATAAAGAAAGGCTTACATATACGAGTTTACCTTTATACGGTAATTTGCACGGTGAGTATTACCTCAAGGCTTAAATAAAGCATGAAGACCTGCACAAAATTTTAGTGTTTAGGTTCTTAATAAGTTCATAAAAACCCAACTGTTATTGCTATACCACCTTACTTTTTAACTCTTTTTAAGCTTTACGCGGAGAAATTGTGGTGTTAAACCATCGCCCATTGTACACTGTGCATACTAATTGTTAAAACTGAATATACCAGTTTAAGTTTATCAGTTCATAGTGAACGTTTTTTAATAGCCTGGCGTTAGTGAATTAAAAAACAAAATCGACATATATATATATTTAATAAACAACAACAGACGAATTTATATACCGGTATATATAGGTTCCAGTTTATTAATAACGTTCATAGTGCCCGTGATTTATTCGCCTAAATTCGCAGAATCAAGAACAAAATTAGTATCGTCACATATAAATTGCATTTGCGTTCAAGTACTTAATTTGACGAAGTTTATTCGCCTCGTTTTCTTGCCATTTTGTTTCTTACGTAACTCGGTATAAATAGCACAGCGTATAGTTTGATATTTTGTTTTCGAGCGTAAGTTTTCGTGCCTGCATTACATCACCATTTAAAACTGAAGATATCGCGCCAAGAATTGTGACTTTATCATTTTAAGTTGGAAAATACGACGGGAGTCGTAAAAAATGACGTAATTGTAACTATCAATTCTGCGACAATGAATAATTTAAAACAGTTGAACACAGACCCACCTTTAAAGTACGTCGGCAATTACAAGGGCGTCTGTGGGCGTTTTAATTGTGGTTTTAATGTATCATCATCGTTTTAAAGACAACCTGGCCATAATAGCATGACCAAGTATTAGCCTAGAATTCACTTCTATGATAAAATGCAGTGTTAGAACAAACATAACACACTTTTGAACGAAACGATGATTCTACGTTCGAGAATTACGATCAAATCGGGTTCTGTGTATCTTCAAGTGTCGTAACTTAGTATCGCTATATTATGACGTCATAACTACGCACGCACGCTGTCAGAATAAATTACGTGTTACTGATTCGACATGCTGTCAAACGCGCTTCACGCAAGCGTTTTGTTGCCTTTTACGAAATACAAAAATAGAAATTTTGCGTAAATTTGAAAATTATGCTAAATTATAAAAATATCCAAAAATGTAAATTAAGAAAAATATTAATTTAAAGTAACGTTTTATTTTGCCTTAAAGCATAAAAGTTATCCACGCTATTTTACCGTAAAGAAGACCCCAAAACCTAAATCTCTTTGTATTTCTTTAATATCATTCATGATTTTGGCACACAAACTCGTAAGAGTCAAAATGAACTACTCGCAAGAGTACATGACGTGTATTAGAACGTTCCCTTTGATTTAAAATGTTATCTCTCTGCCAACCACCGCAGTTAAACTTCTGAGTAAACACACCTTATGTCGTCATAATGGCCCTTCCGGGGAGTTGTAAAACGTCGTTTGTAAAACATTTTGCAGAGACAAATGTATGTATTTTATTTAATTGTATACTTATATATTACAACAAATCACAAAGTATATTTTCGCTTTTTTGGCCATAAGTTGTTTAAAAACTAGCACTATTGGTACATTGCTTTTCGCCTTTTGGTCATATTTTGACTTATAGCCTACTCAACCGAAATATAGAACTAAGCATATCAAATGCAAGCCTAGTTGAAAACCTTTCACATAACCATATCCTGTTAGAATTGATTAGGGTTTGAAGGATTAGTATAAATTTCCGTAGTTTTATTATTTAATCCTTAGGTAATTGCTAACCGTCTATTGTTAATCATGTATTTTAACGCGCACGCCAAACTGACAACGATAACCATATTTATCTTTGTCAGATCGATTTACTCTATAGTAGATGTTCGAGACATTTTTATACTCCAAATTTCTTGAACGTGTAACTTTTTTATTGGTAGTGTTTACTTAGAGAATTTGTGTTACAAACAATAGTAAGATAATATACTATTGCCGAAACATTCACATTGAAACGTAATTTTTACGTCGGCAATTTCACGCTATGATGAATTTTCTGCAGTTTTTACTAACTTAATTATACTTGATGTGATAAAAACACCGTTTTGCTGATGGAATTCTCGCTAATGTAGAAATTACCGACGTAACATTTACATTTCAATATAATCGTTTCCGCAAAGATTATTAGTTTAATTATGTTTTTTACTGTAACATAACTCCTTTAAGTAAACATTGCCAATAAAAGGCACACATTGTTGGAATTAAAGTTTAAAATTATACTAGTAATTCACTTTAAGTAAACACTGTCAATAAAAAAGTCACACACGGCTGTATAGGCAGGCGGTACCAAACTTACTGAAATGTGTAAAAATTACGTCGTCATTTTTCACACGCCCAAGAAAAGCCTACTGTGCATTTTTAACTTCGGCAAAATTAGTCGTTTTAAGATTACAGTTTTAAAATATACATGATCGGTCCTTAGAGATGATAATTTACATTACGGTAATGGAACAATCTTGCATTATAAAAGTTACGTCGGTAATTTTCACACTCGCAATAATAACCATCAGCAATTGTATCCATTTTAACATAATATCTTGACACATTGCATTTGTTGCTTACTATATGCCCATACTTGTGCAATCGTTAATATTGAAAAGTCGTTTATCTCTACGGCGAAATAAAACACTCCGTAGTTATTTAATAACTGCGGGATTCATATATTCCTCTGTAATACAAAGTTTGTAATAAGAAATCCGGCATTTCCAGTAGTAAAAAGCATATACTTATAATACTTCTAACGTATATATATAAATATATATAAACGTAAACCCCAAATCTGTTGTGTTTTTTTTGTAAAGAAAATCTTACCACCCATACTCTTAAAACGGTAGTTTTATTTAACTACCGGCACTCATAAAACAATAAATAGGAACTATCACGTGGTTATCATTGTTTAGTTTTCTTTTAAATTTAAATTCAACATGCGATTGCAAGAATTTAATTAACGCCATTATTCAAAGTCTGACGGACGCAGTTTCCACGTAAGCTGCGTTAGCATTTACCTTTATCGGTGAGTATTTAAGAATGTTCATGTTTTTCTTGTAAAGTGACAAACGTTGATATTCTTTGTAATACGCCGATGATACGCACAGATCACGTAAGAGCCCGCCGTTGCCCACGGTCTACGGTTTTGACGAAAATGTTGTTTAATTTGTTATTTTTTAGTGTAAAGATACAGTGAATCGGAAAAGTAGTCAAAATAGAGTCCAAAGTCGCACCTTTACGCGAAACACCAATGAAATATTGAATAGAACAAACTGAGCATTAGCCAACTATCTGTGTTGTTTTTTCTGCATATGGAAGTAAACTTGACTTTATAAATGGCGCTATTTTCCCATATTTATTCTTTTGTCTATCTGTCATAATGTACGTTTCACGTTTCCAAATTAAACCGTACTTGCATTTTACTCGTTAGAACGCTCAGACAGCGTTAATTCGCGGTTACCACCGTCGTAATGAAAGCGCTTGATGTTATTAGATAAAGGGTTTCTGAAAACGAGAACGCTTTCACATCATTATACAGACGCATCCTATTTCGTGTGTAGTGTCTTGTGTCAATGCCCTTATGTACAAGATAGGTACCGTGTTTCGCAGTACACGTATCGAGATAAAACAAAGTTTCTTAAGCGAGCATAATAAACTTACATAGCGAAATAAATAAAGTAAAGTTGCCTGATTTTTAGCCTTTTTTAGTTAATTCATTAACATCAAATAATTTCAGTTGTAGTATACTATGTAATATAAACTTTTCTATTTTGTTTCTAGCGTTTTAAATATGTTTTTTTTGTATAAATTGTTTTTGTTTGTACTTTAATAGTCATATTTTTTAATTTGCTGGTATAAAAATTGATAATTCTTCCCTTTTCAGCAAGATATGATATCTAAAAATACATTGAAAGTATAGTTTGTATATAACATGAACAGTTATGTGTAAAATGTGCTGATGCAAAAATTGCAAATTCATTCAATGTGCTGATGTAAAAATTAAAAACTCTTCCTTTTTCAGCAAGATATGATATCCAAAGATACATAGAAAGTATAGTTTGTTTGTAACTTAAACAGTTATTTGTAAAATGTGCTGATGAAAAAATTATAAATTCATTCAATTTGCTGATGTAAAAATTAAAAACTCTTCCTTTTCAGCAAGATATGATATCCAAAGATGCATAGAAAGTATAGTTTGTTTGTAACTTAAACAGTAATTTGTAAAATGTGCTGATGAAAAAATTATAAATTCATTCAATTTGCTGATGTAAAAATTAAAAACTCTTCCCTTTTCAGCAAGATATGATATCCAAAGATGCATAGAAAGTATAGTTTGTTTACATAAACAGTATAAAGCTGAGATTGAGTGATCACAAGTGAGTAAAGTTGAGGAAATGTCTAGAGTAGGCTCACCGAAGAAACGTAACTACAGTGCAAGCAGTGCTGCTAGTACAGGTTCTTTGCACAGACGACAGTCACTTCGAGCTAGTGACTATGGTAAGTCGGTTTATAGATTTAAACTTCCTATATTGCTGTGCTACCTTTCCCCTATATTACCAAGGTTGTGCATTTTCTCTCCATATATTACTAGAGGTAGGCATGCCCTTTCTTTATATTACCAGAGGGTAGACATGTTTTTTCGATATATTACCAGACGGTAGGCATGTCCTTTTCTCTATATTACCAGAGGGAAGGCATGGTCCTTTCCCTATATTACCAGGGGTATGTATGTTCTTTCCAGAATCAAGTTTTAAATTCAATTTGAATAGGAAATGATTTAACTTATTTTTTCAACTAGAATTTCGAAATTAATTGCTCATAGTTGAATAAAATCAATTTTATTTATATGAGATTGATATACAATTTGAAAAAAATTTAAAAAAATGTTTTATTTTTAGTTAAGGGTCATTCCATTATATTTTTAACAGCCCGTACATCGTACCTCTCAGATTTTGGTAAGATTTTTAGACAATGTACCAACACCTAGAAAAATGATTAGGACAAAATTTGAGGTCGCAACTCCCAGCGGATCAAAAGTTACGGCAGGATGAAAAACTGGCCACACGAGGGCTTATTGTTGTTGAGCACGCCTACTTACAACTTTTAATTGCCGATATCTCGAAAAGTAAACCATGTGGAAAGCTGAAAATTTGTTTTAAGGTATTTAAAGGTATGAGGAAGCTGAATTTTACATTCAATTTATCCTCAGGGCATTATAAAATAGTCAAAATCAGGTTTTAAAATTATTTTCACCACCCCGACGCTAGAGGGGGTAGCTCCTGTATGCAAGACCGTTTTGAGATGCAATCTTTTTTAAAAGTTAGAAAAAGCTTAAATCTTTAAGCAGTTCAAAAATTTGCTTTGCCAACTTTAAAATAACTTTTTGAGACCAAATTTCCCAAGTGCACATTTTTCGCCCTCCCTCCTTCCAAAAAAATGTGTTTTAATAAATAAATTTAGGTTTAATATAGTCTAAAGTAGCAGAGCATCTAAATAATTCAAGTTTTTTACTAATGAAATAGAAAAATAATAACTAGGTCAGGTTAAGTCCCAGCAGGGTCACAAATAGCAAGGAATCAAGAATGTACACGATCCCTCAGTGTCCAAACTGCCCGGGCTTTAAAGTTTTACGTCAACATCTTTATGAATCTTACAACGATTACGAAAGAGAGGACTTGATTCTTTACCAACAGTGGAACTGAAAAGAATGGTCAATAACAGTAGACTATTCTGCTAGCAGTAATGATTTTATTAATCTTCTCGCAAATTCTATTGACGGGTTGACAGCGCATCGCACTATTGCATTGCCAGGTGCCAGGGAAAGTATTCAAAATACAGAAAAGAAAATTTACCTGAGAACAATCTTAATTGTTTGTATTAATTTTGCAGAAAGTATTAAATTCACAGCACTGGATGAAATTCAAAGATTTCATTGGAACACCAGCCAATGAACAATCCACCCTGTTGTTGTATATTACAAAGATGGTGAACATCTCCACTCTCACTCATTTTGTTTTATATCAGACGACCTTAATCATGATACTGGTTTTGTGTATGAGCGGCAAAAGCCACTGGGTCTGTGATCCGAATCAAAAACACAAATATGCAAAAAATTTAGTACTTTTCTGATGGATATGCAGGACAGTATAAAAACTGCAACAACATTATAAATCTTTGTTTCCACTTTTCCGATTTTAATGTTAATGACTACTTCGTATGGAAAATCTCCATGTAAGGGTATTGGAGAACGGTTAAGCGGCTGTTAACCCGTTCAAGCCTGCAAATAAAAACTGACAGTAAGCCAATTCTTACCGCTGCTGCAATTTTCAAGTACTGTAACGCAAATATAAAAGGAAAAATGTTCAATTTTATCCTGAAAGACTCGATAGTATAGAAAAAAGAACTTCTAGAGCAGCGCTATGCTCTGCGGGAAACAATCAATGGCACAAGTTTTCACTATTTTGTTCCAATGGCTTCTAACTGTGTGGGTTACAAATGAGTTATTGAGGATGAAGAATTAACTGGAATCTACTCATTTTTTGACAATGAAGCTGTTCCAGAAGTCAAAGTGATGGATTATATAGCATGCTGCTATGACAACTGCTGATGGTTTGGTCTTGTACAAGAGTTGGACAAAGGCAATGAAGATGTGAACATTAAGTTTTGCATCCACATGGACCATCTATCACTCTTTGTTGGCCACAGAAGGATGACATTTGCTGAGTACACAAACAACAAATTCTTAAAACCACCATCAAATACAACTGGCAGGAACTTTGAAGAAGAAATACAAATAGTTGCAGAAAAGTTTTGAAATCGGAAGCCACATAAACAGCTTTGAACCATATTATGATTGTATCATTGCTATTAGTACTGTTATACGTAGTGTTAAATTGTACAGCCATTGTCATACATAATTTACTTTTTGTGATTCTTAAGAAGGGTCTGGTGTTGTGTGTTGTTCACAAAATAAAATATTTTCTGTAAAATGTTCAGGTTTGCCTCAGTTTTTTTAAAGACATTTGATGTGGGAAAAGTGTGGTTCTAAAAAATGTTTTAAAATTAAAATTGCAAGATTTGCACATTTATAAGGTAAATAAAAGGTATTTAGCTGCTCTCTGATACTTTAGACTGTAGAAAACCATATTATATTTGTTAAAACACATTTTTTGGAATGGGGGTGGGGCGAAAAATGTGCACTTGGGAAACTTGGCCTCAAAAAGTTATTTTAAAGTTGGCAAAGCTAATTTTTAAACTGCTTAAAGATTTAAGCTTTTTCTAACTTTTAAAAAAGATTGCATCTCAAAACGGTCTTGCATACAGGAGCTACCCCCTCTAGCGTCGGGGTGGTGAAAATAAATTTAAAACCTGATTTTGACTATTTTATAATGCCTGGAGGATAAATTGGATGTGAAATTCAGCTTCCTCATACCTTTAAATACCTTAAAACAAATTTTCAGCTTTCCACATGGTTTACTTTTCGAGATATCGGCAATTAAAAGTTGTAAGTAGGCGTGCTCACCAACAATAAGCCCTCGTGTGGCCGGTTTTTCATCCTGCCGTAACTTTTGAACCGCTAGGAGTTGCGACCTCAAATTTTGTCCTTATCATTTTTTTATGTGTTGCTACATTGTCTGAAAATCTTAGCAAAATCTGAGAGGTACGATGTACTTTTCAACTTTTTTTTGCTCAATTATAATGGAATGACCCTTAACAGTAAAGATGATAATAATTCAGAAGTACAAATGTATCATCAAACATAAGGAATTGTAATGTTCTACATTTGCTTGAAAACATTAGCTTGATTTTTGCTAGCTCATATTGAGTATTTCATAGCATTTCGCAATTCTAGATTAAATAATTATAAGATTCTAGAAAATTCTAGAAACCAATTGAATTTAGATAAGGATATCTCTAACCAGCATAAATGCAAAAGTGCATTGCAGTGAAATATACATGTTGTTATAAGTATAATTTTTATATTTTGACAAAATTGTTCTGTTAAGCATACATTTGATCCACAATACAGTGGAACCCCGCCTATCTGACCACCCATGGGACCGTCATCAAGCGGTCGCGTTATCGGGGTGGTCATGTTAGTGAATTTTGCTTTGGAGCAAGTTGTCGTCATATGCAGCCAAAACGTCTGCCTTTTTACTATTTTTTTTACCAAACGCCATTATTTTTATAAAATACTGCAGAATAAATTTAAACAACTGTTAGTACTGAAATTTATCTTGTAAAAGTCAGTTCTGTTTGCCAAAATTTTCTTTGTCTGTGTGTAGCGCTCATTTATTCTTATTGTTTTGATCATAAAAGAAATTTAACCTTATTATTTTGGTGACAAAGTCATATTATTTAGCACATTTGGTCACCTAAGCGGAGTTTAATTTGAAGTTTTGGACCAAAATATGGCGGTCCTGGTCTGGAAACCGGGGTGGTCGCGTTATTGAAACAGAATGCAATGCATTACCATAGTAAATTATTTGGAACCGCACTAAAGTGGTCCTGATAGTGAGGTGGTCGTGTTATCGAGGTGGTCGTGTTATCGAGGTGGTCTCCAAGCGGGGTTTCACTGTATTATTAACATAGGTTTTTATGGGATTAAAGTATTCAATGTATGTGTTATGGATATGTTTCAACCTATATAAAGATTTAAAATAAAAAATGGATTATGGAATTAGTTTGAATTTTGATAAAGGTGACTCACCCATATTTCCAGATTAGTGTAAATGACATGTTTTTACCCACATAATGACAAATAAAGTTTAAACTATAGAGTTATTTGTCTAAGGTTTAAATAACCATAACACAATTTTTTATTTATTTGTTCAGTTTAAAAAATATACTGCAAAATACTGGTACATATGTCAAAGTCATATTCATTGTCAAGCCTGAGGTCTCATAATTGATAGCACAAGACCAGTTTACCATACATTATAAATAATGTAGATTGTTATTATAAGCCAACTGTCCTCTGTGCATGGCTGGTTCGGCTGTTTACTTAAAAATTCTTTGTTTTTAGAAAGCAGCGGACATTATAACGTATGCGATTCTATACACAATTTAGCATTTCAATGTAAACAGAAATGTGTTGTTATTACTTAATACTTGTTGCAAATTTATACTTTTATTGCAAATATTAATTTTTAACAGCCAATTTAGTAGTTCAATATATTTGCCAGTCTTTTTAGTATTTACCACTCAAAAGTTTGAAGTTTATATATTTTGATATTTTCAAATTGTTAAAATGATATTTTCATTCCAAATAATTATGCTTCAAAAGCCTATTTAGTAGTTGCATACTTTTTTTCAGTTTTACATACTAAACCAAATTTTGTATAATTATTTATATATCAGTAGGTACATTTGTGTATTTTTATAATAAAGTGACCTGTCTTTGTACCCACATACCAATACTGACTTTGTTTTATTTGAGAAT
>CH002906.1:42892-53871 GCA_000149265.1 Ciona savignyi | reverse complement strand
TTTATTTAATCCACAAATTACATTAGATAAAGCGGATTACACTTTGAATGGGTTCTTTCATCCTATTTTATCATAAATATGCCAGTTGAAGAAATGTAAAGTTATAAATCCGCTTTATCTAAGTACAAAATGTAAAGTTTAAAAAAAAGTAAAATTGTTTTCTATGTAAAGTGCAAATTTTTAAATTGCAGGATAAAATCAAATAATGCTTGTGGTATTGTAGTTTTGGGATTTATAATTAAAATAAATTACACCTGTAAGCCTCTAACTATAAAACATATTGCTGCTATTTTGGGAGATTATTGCCAAATTTGTGGTTTTTATTGTTTGTTTTTTTTGAAGTTAGTGCTTTCTTCCTAATAGATCCAGCATATATACGTTTTAAACTAAACTTAAAATGAGAAAAAGATAATATGACAATTGACGATACTAACTCATCTTCGTTTTTACTTTTTTTGGGTGGAATTAACCACCATGGAGAATGGGTCGGGAATGTAGGCCTCAAAAGCCACTGTAAAATTGCATGAGTTTTAATAGTTTTTTAACAGAATATACCACTGATTTAGAACTCCTGCCAATGTAACAATATTTAATACTTTGATATACGCCAATCCAACTTATAGACACATATTTAAAGCGTTTATTTGTGTGGGCATATATTATACCTAATTTTACCAATATAATGTGTAAACATGGTTTATAAATCAAGTATAAATAGCATATTATTGACAAACTATAAATTAGATTCTATTCTGCTAACATTTAACGTATTCGCGTATTTAACACATCTTTTGTTTTATTTTAGTGGAACTAATTAATATTGCACTTATTTAACATTAGCTAATATCATCAACTTAAAATTGGCTGGCGTTTAACTCCTTAAGATACTAAGAGATAAGACTCAATTGATGTTCCAATAATACGACATTTTAAAATTTAAATTTTTTTTGTGTATGCTATAAAAACCATAAACGCATTGTAATTTTGTAGGTCTTATAATCATTAAATCTTACTGTACATATATTTACTCTTGGCGGTTTAGATATTTGAAATAAGGTTCACCTTATGCCAACCATATGTTAACCGCCACTAAACACATTTGTCTCTGATGTAGGGATCAAACCGCTTTGGGTTCATAGGCACATTATTACACCTAGTATATCATATACACAGTGGATATTCTTTGTTTTTAAGGCATAGAATGGGTTCCTGAGTTACCAATCCAAACTTGTTATCCATGATCTTTTTATTCATGTTTAGGAAAAAAAAGATAAAAAAAATACAAAATAGTTAAAGGAAATAAGAAAAATAAGTTAAAATAGGAAAAATAAGGAAAAGACAAACAGCCCTTTTAAATGGAAACCATAATTTAATGTTTATATTTAGTAAGAAGGATGCAATTTCTAAAATAGAAAATTATCTCTAATTTCCTTTTATCTAACAAATCGAAACTAAATGTTCAATTTAGAACCATTAATATTTTAACGCATATGTAGTATATTTTTAACGCATATAGTATATATAAAACTAACAGAACTCCAGACAGAATTGTGTTTCGAGTTGTTAGCACTGATAAGTGATAAGTATATGAATTAAATTCATTGGGATTTTATTAAACATGTACAATAAACTTACTACACTTTACTATTTAATAAGTATAAAAATATAATTTTTAAGGTAGTCGTTATTTAAATGTGTTATGATAATGTACATTCAAAATAGTCTCTTGAATAATTCAAGAATTGCAAAATAGTTCAGATTAACACGTATTAAGCTTCACTAGTAACCACATCTGTATTTATTTACATTGCAACCAATCATTAAATTTGCATAACATATCACAAAATAACTGTGTTTAATTTCCAATGTGCATGACAAAACAAAACTTCGATTTCAATGGACTTAACCCATTAAAATCCATGATAGCTCAGGGCACTAAAGTAATGTGCCTAGTATGGCCTAAATTCCTGGTCCCGGTGGCTGCTGTGGACCCGCCCATATTAATGTAATGTCACCCATTAAAAAGTAATATTCAGATGCTTTGTTAGCTTTGTTATCAAACCACACAATAGCTTTGCAGTCGTGCGTGCTAGCCAGACAAGATGGTTTTACACTTGATTGGGTCTCAAGCAATTATATACGGCGCTGAACCATAAAATAAAGTTCACAGAAATGTATTCTTCAAGCCAGTACTGGAATATGCACTTTCACTGGCTTGGTTGCTAATACAGCATACTTAATGTTGATTGTGTGACAGTGTAATTAATTGATGTGGCAAATTGCATACTTTTCTTGTAAATTGTCAACCTAGCACCACAAACTAAAATGAAATTAAAAAAACTAAAATAAAATGACTTCAACTTAAAAATAAATTAACTCAAAAGAACTTGAAAATGAAATGACTGAAATTAAAATAATTTAAATGAATACCAACTTAACATAAAATAACTTAAAAGAATAATCACTTAACATAAAATAACTTAAAAGAATAATCACTTAACATAAAATAACTTAAAAGAATAATGATTTAACTTAAAATGACTTAAAAGAATAATCACTTAACATAAAATAACTTAAAAGAATAATCACTTAACATAAAATAACTTAAAAGAATAATGATTTAACTTAAAATAACTTAAAAGAATAATCACTTAACATAAAATAACTTAAAAGAATAATCACTTAACATAAAATAACTTAAAAGAATAATGATTTAACTTAAAATGACTTAAAAGAATAATCACTTAACATAAAATAACTTAAAAGAATAATCACTAAACATAAAATAACTTAAAAAATAATGATTTAACTTAAAATGACTAAACCATAAAAGCAAATTTTTTTTAACAATAACATAAAATAACTTAAATTTATATAGACGAATGATTTGACTTAAATTTACCAAACCTTAAAAGAAAATCTCTTTTAACAATCCATGCTTTCCATTCCAGAGCACAGGAGATGAGAAAGCCACATTGGACAAAGATGAGATACAAGCTGCGATTATTGCGGCTAATCTTCTCGCAACCAAACAACGTCAACGTGAGTGAAAATAAACTTAAAAAGAAATATGGAGTTTTAAAAATTGACTTGAATCTTATATATCTTCTATAATCTGTGGTTGCATATATCCGATATTAAAGAAGAACAGCACATTCCTTTTAAGTTAAGGAGACGGGATAAAACGGCAAAACTACAGTAGTTAGTTAAAAAGCAATTATAAAATTGGATTAAGTGGAAATGGGTTACAGTGGGTTAAGCAAAAAAGCTATTATGTTTAATGAAAGTGGGTTTACATTGGGGTTAAGCAAAAACAGTTAGATTTATTGGGGTTTCCCCACATCTGGCCTGCCGACAAGAGAAATTTCCCACTCCTGGTGTAAAGCAATAAAAAAATGGTAAAAGTGGAAAAGGGTTATGTTAGGTTGAAGCGAAAAACAGTTTGGTTTATTGGGGTTAAACCAGTTTGGAAAACAAGTGAAGATTTATTTGTGAACAAAATGATCCTCATCCTCTCTTATGCAGAAAGTAAAGTGAAAGGGGGTTATATTAGGTTAAAGCGAAAAACAGTTAGGTTTATTGGTGTTAAACTAGTTGGGGAAACAAGTTAATTTGTGAACAAAATGATCCTCATCCTCTATTATGCAGAGGATGAGACTGTGAGCAACATCAATTCGCTCCTCAATGATTCCGGGAGTCCAGAGGACCTGGAGAGGGAGCTGAAGAAGATGGAGGGCAACTTCCCAGCCATCGTGGATGGGATGGCGCATCTTTATCACTCCGAGCTTACGAAGCAGAGGGAACTTAAGGGAGAGGTAAGGAATGGGGGAGGGGTTGGGTGATTTGAAAATTAATTAAAAAAAAATTAAACATAAAGTTGAAAAATATTTGGGTGTGAAATGGTTATTTGTTGGAATAAAGGTATTGTCTGTCTGTCTGTTAAAAAGCCTAAATGAAAACGAGAAGAAAAGATGAGTAAGATGGGTGGGGGCTGATTAAGTGACATTTAGGGTAAAATTTTGGACGTGAAAGTCTCTATCATTTGCTCATCTTTATCACTTGGAGCTTACTAAGCAGAGGGAACTAAAGGGAGAGGTAAGAGGCAACACTAAAAGGAAGGAAAGAGGAAAACTATGGAAACTAAATTTTTCCCTGCTCCAAACACTAATATCAACCCCAGAACTAACCCCAACTCCAAGCCCATGTTTAAAACCAACTCTTAAAATGCCCTGAACTTGGTGACTTGTGATCCTTTCTGTCTTTCGGAGGCAGCTCAAGGGGATGTAATAGGGGGTTGAGTGACATGGGGGGTGAAAATTCAAATGTAAAAGGGATATATTTTTTAGATTTGAGTTCATATACCCACAAGAGCTCTGGTAAGGCTGTTTAAATTTAAGCAAAGTATAACAAATGTTCAGCCAGCGGATATGTTTAGACAAAACTACCTATATCTGTTAGGTATCAACAGAAATTTACCTTTAAGCTAAAACAGTATACTATGCTGAAACAGTAATACTACGCTATTAAGATCTGGACATCCATTTATTGAGCTGGTTTTTGGGATGTCTGTTTTACATTGTTTTAGGAGTTAATATGTGATAGATCTACCGAAAAAGTTTTTTTATTAAAATGTTCCCAATATTTGTTGCAGGACTTAACCCACGAAGAAATATGTGAAGCGTTGCGTCATCTTAATGCGCTCGCTGCGCTCAACCGTGAACTTGAAGTCGGTGATGTGGAAAGTGTGTGGGCAGCCATGCAGAACCCGGATCTCGGACTCGAACGATTGGAGCAGGGGAATAGGACGAGATGCTGTGTAAGTGGGTTGCAGGGTGTAGGGTGGGTTTTCGGTTGCTTATCTGATGGCCATACTGTCAACCTGAGTTCAGATAAATAGGATATTTATGTTTTATCTCCAATAATGGGAAATTGCATGTGACGGTATTACATTGGCAAAATTCGGTATTATCTTGCGTATATGGAAGTCATTTACCACACAGGTTATCGGTATATTACCAAGCACCCACCGTCAGGTTAGCGGAGCTGTTGCATTGTATTATTCTAATTAAGATGTTTTATTGGTCCCTTGGGTTCAGGAGATGTCTTCTAACTACCTTGCCCAGGGACACAACCAACTAGCTAATTGGTAGCTTTGATCCCACAACCTAAGGCTTTCTGCCGGCAGTGGAATGGTTCTGCGATTGGAATTAGTCGTCTGCTTAGTCGGTTGTGTCTGTAAGCACAGCGTTAAGCATGAGATGCCCCAACCCAGTGAAGTAGTGGGTTGAATTAAAACACTAGATAACACACCATAATACCTTTAGTAAACAGTGGGTATAGGATAATCCTATGACTGACTTAGTAATAACTCTTCTGCTTTTTACCATATATGAAGATATAAAACATACTATCCTATTATATAAAGTAGTTAGGGGTACAATAACGGATTATAAATCTGTACAATCGATGTATAATTTTAATGTTTGTATATTTATTCTACACAGAGTATTGACGTATAATCACAATCAACTTTATTTGCAAACAGGAATCATTAAAGCAACAGAAGAAAGACGTTCAATATTTGAACTTGAAATCAATCCAGGAAACTGTGGATTTAATCAACACACAAGTATCTGAAGAACACTCCAGTAAGAACATTTTCCATTTTTTCTGTCACAGAAATTTTATTGAAAACACAAAAATTAACCCTAAATTTTAGGATAGGATAGGATATTCATGTTTATCCCCGTGAATGGGAAAACCAAGGGGGTTAACACACCTGCAATCGTCAGATCACCTAGCGCCCATCGTCGGGTTACCGGAGCTATTGCAGTGTGTTGTATATGATAGACAGGTTCCTTCAATTTGGTAGAACCCATTTATCCGATGGGTTCAGGCAATGTCCGTAAAGTGCCTTGCCCAAGGACACAACCGACTATCTAGCGACCAGTTTCGCGCCTGCAACCTTTCGATTGAAAGGCGACGCACTAAACCGCTAGACCACCGGGCCGGACTAGTTATTTTTGTTAATCCAACAAGCCACTTGTTTTAGAAAGAAAGTAGTTGCTGAGAGAATTTTTAAAATCTTTTTTGAAAAGTACACATCACTTAAATGAAACCAAGGATAACTAATTTATGGGGGATTTCATTATGTTTATTTTAAATTACTGAAAAATGTTCTTCATTTTTACCGAAATTTTTTTTTTTAAATTACAAAAAAATTACAGATTTTAAACACTTTTGGAGGAAAACTAATTATTTAATGAAGATCTAATTAATTTGTTTTTTATAACAATTAGGATTTAAACCCATTTTGGGGGAAAAACTGATTTATGAAAAATTTATAAAATTTTTTTATAATTTTCATTTTTTAAATTACTGAAAAATCTCTTTAATACAGACTTAAATCACTCTTTAAAGAAAAAATGATTATTTTTGAGAATTTACTCAATTGTTTTCATAGCATTAGGATTTAAACCCCCTTTTGAAAAATAAAATTCATTATTTTTCCTTTTTTATAATACTCAAAAATTTCTTTAATCCAACTCAATTGAAAAAAAAATACTTCCAAGGCAATTTTAGAATTTTTTTTCCACAAATAGCGATCAAAGCGGTGCACGCCGTTAGCGAAGCGTTATCGAAACCCAACTTTTCGACTTAAACACATTAAAAAATGAAATTTATAATTAAATCCAATTTTTAGACTTAAACCAAATTATTAAAGGAAAACTACTTCATAGCGATTTTATAATTTTTTCTCCACAAATAGCGATCAAAGCGGTGCACGATGTGAACGAGGCGTTATCGAAGGACGACCGCGACGCCGTCCTCGCCGCTCTTCTCAACCCATCGCTGCATCTGGAGCACGTTGATCCCTCCAACATCACTCAGTACCTCCGCCTCCTCAAGAAGAGGAAGCACGAGAAGTCGGTGGAGACGGGGGATGCTGATCCAGCGCTGTGGATCGATGAGATACAAGCGTGCATCGATGACGCAAACGCGCAGACACGACAAGCGCTAAAACGTGAGTGATTTGTGGGGTGGAGGATGTATGGATTATGGGATTTTTTAAGATAAAAGGGAATTTAAAAAAATCCCATAATCACTTAAAATGATTAACCTTTTGATCTTGAATGTGGATTACTAAAGATTAACCCCCTTTTACCATAAAGTTTTTTTTGACACCTTAAAAACAGTCTTTAGGAAATCTATCCTGCCTAAAAGAGCCTTTTTTTTAAATGTACCATACTGCCAATCCCTTTTTATAAATCCACCCCCTTTCCCCTCAATATATACCACTTTCAAAAAATGTAACTTCCTTTCTAAATGACTCTAATCCTTACCCCCTAAGAGACACTCTTTCAAAATTGTACTCTACACATAAAGACCCCTTTTATTATAAATCGACCACCTCACCCCCCTAAAATCCCCCTTTTTCGCGAAGCCAACCCTACATTCGTCTCCACAGAGGCATCATTAGTAACGGCTGTGAACAAAAATTAACCCCCTCCCCACAAAAAATGTACCCTCTTACCCCCTACAAATGAAAAAATGTACCCGCTTCCGCCAAAAACACCCTTATTTCCAAAACCCTTACTCCCTAAAAAATTCATCTACAAAAAAAAAAAAAATTACCTTCCCTAAAAAAAATCTAACCCCACCCCCTAAAATCCCCCATTTCTCAAATCTAACCCTCCAAACCCTTCCCACAGAGGCATCAGCAGTGACAGCAGTTAACATCGCACTGGAAGATGATGAATGGGAACAAACATACGAACTATTGAAACACAATGACATCGCGCTTGCATCTCTCACATCCGAATGTGCATCCACCTACCATGACCAACTCAGAGAGATGAGGGAAGAGAAATTAGAAGAAGGTAAATTCAAGAAGCAAAAAAGAGAGCCATGGGTGCAAATTTTAGGTTTCAAGGGGTGTAAATTTCGGGGTGCCGGGGGTGTTATGGGTGTTAGGTGTGCAAGTTTTGGGTTTTCAGGGGTGTTAGAGATGAAAATTATGGGTGCCAGGGGTGCTAATTTTCAGGAATAAAAAATAGGGAAAAGTCCTGGCAATTAATTTTAGGAGTGGAAATTAGGAAAGTAAATTTAGGGTTGTCATGTGTGCAAATTTTGCGGCGCCAAGGGTTGCAAATTTAGAGGTGTACCGTTACACCATAGTATTGCATATTTAAGCAAAAAAAACAGGCTAAAAACATTAGCAATATCAGGGATGCATTATAAATGAGTGTTACTGGGTGCTTTCCTTATTATTATTATTATTTTTGCACCTTTTACATCTTTTTTTGCAAGCTTATATATAGTACAACAACCAATAACAACTACCACCTAGGTTTAAATCTCCATACTAACGATATGCTTGCACTACCAGTCTTCTTGCAGCTTACATACATATATATATATCCTTATAACCTGTTGTTTGCTGACTACAACAACCATGTAGGTTTGAAGGACACCACTTGGGTTGCATACAGAACCAAGGAAGGCTACACCTACTACTTCAACACTGAGAACTTGAATGGATCATGGGATGAACCTGAAGGTTTCAACGCAGACACTGCACAGCTGAACAAGGATGAAATCCAGGTCAAAATCATGTGTTTTTCACTAATTATTGGGTTTCCTGAATTTTGTGAAATAAATACAAATAGAAGTAACTTTTGAAAAAGGTAAAGTTTTTTTTTTACAATACCCCACTTTAACCCCAAATTTAAACACTGCACCCAAAATACCCCACTTTAACCCCAAGTTTGACCCCTGCACCTAAAACACTTCATTATAAACCCAAGTATGAGCACCGTACCCAAATCATCCCAATATAAACCAAAATTTAAACCATGCACCTAAATACCTCAATATAATCCGGAGTTTAAACTACAACCCCAATAATATAACCCTGTATCCCAAAACATCCCACTAAATCCCCAAATTTAAACCGTGTACTATAAACACCCCCCTTATAATTCAAAATACCCCACCATAACCCCACATTTAAACCCCCAACCCCAAAACATCCATTTATATCCCCTACTTTAACCCCCAATTCTCAGGAATGTACAGCATGAAATATCCCACTAAAACCCAAGTTTGAACCCTACAACACAAAACACCCCACATTAACCCCCCTTTTAACCCTCAGGAATGCATCAGTATGGTATCTTCAGCATACGATCGAGCCCAGTTGTGGCGAGACAACGAACCACTGATCATCAAACTCCAGTCTTTCTGTCGCATGTATCTTGCAAGGAAGGCATACCAGGAGAGAAAGGATTTCATAGCAAACCATGTAAGTAATGGCTTTTCGCAAGGAAATCCCTTAAATCCTTTATTTATAATTCACTTATTTTTTTAACTTTATCAAAATTCCTTATATCCAATTGTTAAAAACCGAAAATCTTTTTTGTCATTTATGTTAAATTGTTTTTACCTTTTCCCAGTCTCATAGATTTTTTTTATTTTCTGCTTGTGATCAATGTTGAAAAATGTGGGGGGTGGGAAATATCTTAACTTATTTTATTTTTCTCCGGTTTATCTATCCCAGGGGTGGGTAACTTCTCTAGTCGGCGGGCCAGATTTTGAAAAATAAAGTTCTTGGTGTGCCGGATTATTACACAAATAGTATTCAATATCTTATACATGGTATGGTTAGATACAGTCTGCGGGTTGGTCAAAATCCCTTTATCGGCCAGCCCACGACCGTATGTTTCCCATGCCTGATCCATCTCCTCCAAGCTCCCTAATTTTGCTCCCATTCCTCCCAGCTTCCTGCCATCATCTGCATCCAAGCCCACTGGAGGGGATTTGCACAATGGAAGAAATACACGGACAGGATGCTATACCTTCAAAGCCATCTCGCTACTATTATAATGGTGAATAAATGTTTTCGATTATTTTTCAATAACTGACGTTGCATTTTTGCTGAATTTTTCTATCCAAGATTATTTTGAAAACACAGTTTAGTTACTAGATTTGATCTGGAAATCACCGTCCAGCTTGCTACAGTTTCAATGGTGAATAAATGTCTTCGATTCTATTTCAATACCTGACGTTGCATTTTTGCTAAAACAATTTTTTTTTATTATAATGAGCTGGATTAGATTCAAGATTATTTTAAAAACACAGTTTAGTTACTAGATCTCAAAATCATCCATAATCTTTTTACAGTAATAATGTTGAATAAAGGTTTTTCGATTTTTTTTTTGAATAACAAACTAGCAACGCTTTGTGCGGAAATCAATTTTCTATATCTTTATTAAATTGTGTAGGTGCACGGTTATTATGAAAATGCTTATAATTGTAAACGAATATTTTCTAGATTCTTTTTAAGCGTTTCTAACTTCGCAATTTTGGTGAAATAATTTTTTAATAAAACAAGCTAGTATAAAACCAAGCTTTTTTATTAAAAAACAGTTTAACTTTGCACTTACCTTTTTTAAGCATTTCTAACTTCGCAATTTTGGTGAAATAATTTTTTTTTAATAAAACAAGCTAGTATAAAACCAAGCTTTTTTATTAAAAAACAGTTTAACTTTGCACTTACCTTTTTTAAGCATTTCTAACTTCGCAATTTTGGTGAAATAATTTTTTTTAATAAAACAAGCTAGTATAAAACCAAGCTTTTTTATTAAAAAACAGTTTAACTTTGCACTTACCTTTTTTAAGCATTTCTAACTTCGCAATTTTGGAGAAATAATTTTTTTTAATAAAACAAGCTAGTATAAAACCAAGCTTTTTTATTAAAAAACAGTTTAACTTTGAACTTACCTTTTTTAAGCATTTCTAACTTCGCAATTTTGGAGAAATAATTTTTTTTTAATAAAACAAGCTAGTATAAAACCAAGCTTTTTTATTAAAAAACAGTTTAACTTTGAACTTACCTTTTTTAAGCATTTCTAACTTCGCAATTTTTGAGAAATAATTTTTTTTTAATAAAACAAGCTAGTATAAAACCAAGCTTTTTT
>CH002906.1:23352-39773 GCA_000149265.1 Ciona savignyi | reverse complement strand
ACTTTGTGCCTTGTGGCTATTCATCCACAGAACTGTAATTAAGTTTTGATCCCACAGCTTTACGTCTGACAGTCGACGTGCTGACTCCATCCATTCCAATAAGGCTAACAGACCAAACATGTACATGTTACTTAATTAAACATGTTTATCAATATAACCTTGTTGCTGTTTATCTTTAGAACTGCAAGAATTAAAGCAAAACGTCGTTCAGTGCATTAAATCAAACAATGAATTAGAAGAAGCTCTAAACACCATGGATATTAAGATCGGATTGCTCGTAAAAAATCGGATCACTTTACAGGTAACTTTTCGTTTATTCCTCATGTAAAAAGAACAGATTTTTTATTATTGTTACTTTACAACCACTAGTGAAAAAATGTCCCATGTAATATTGTCATTTCGTCTGCTTTGGAAAAAAATGGTTTCTTTGGAGTTAACGTCATTCATTTTACCGCACAAATAGCTGTTATGCAGCAAATAAGTTGTAGCTAAAAGAAGCACACGATTTGCCTGTAAAATTTTTGTTTAAAAAACACTTTTACTGTATTGCAAGTACTGATTCAACCTGACGACATGTACTTTCTGAAATTCCATCGTGTTCAGAAAATTTCTAACCAAACATTTTGTAAAATTACCACCAAAACGAAATGTTTATTAGTTAACAAAGTATGAAAAATGGGAGGGGAAGATAATTTTAAAAGTCAACACAGATAATGATGGGAATAAGATTAAAGTTTATTTTCTGTTGAAATGTGTTTTGCTCATACATACAAGACAATCACACCAACATTTCTAATTTTTTTTTCAACATATCCCAGAAATTAACCCAATAACCCATAGTTTAACCCCAATAACCCAGAGTTTAACCCTTTAAACCCACGCCACCCCAGGATGTAATCAACCACAGCAAGAACCTGAAGAAAAAGGGAGGAAAGGACGCAGGTGAATCGTCACCAGCAGCGGGGCTAAAGAGCTTAAACAAGTCAAACCGAGCAAGGTTGGAGGCGTATCAGCATCTCTTCTACCTTTTGCAGGTTGGTACAGGCCTCTGAGCTTACTTTTTGAATATTTTTGCTTTGAAATGTTTGAATGAGATTTAACATTACTTGGCTTGAAAGGTAAAAATGATTGGATAAGCAACATCAGCTATGTATTTTGAACTGTGAATTTTTCCTGTTGGCATTTAAATCTTTAAAAAACAGTCTAATGGGTAAAAAATATAATGGCCTGCATAGTGTATACAAAATTTGGGTGTTGTAGCCGCCCCTGCCACCCCGGTAATTGGTGCCTATGGCTCTGATATGTGTTGTTTGCTTGTATTGGAATTAAAATTGCTGATTCAGCCTTATTTCTGCGCATAGGCAATGCATTAAACATCCTTAGTAGCCTACCAGGCCTCAAAAGCGCATTATTTCTCACTCCCACCCCTATCAAACCCATCTATTCACAGACCAACCCGACCTACTTTGGGAAGTTGATATTCAAGATGGCCGCCGGTCGAACGACCAACTTCATGCAATCTGTCATCCTCTCCGTCTACAACTACGCATCCAACCACCGAGAGGAATACTTGCTTCTCAAACTTTTCAAAACCGCTTTGCAAGAGGAAATAGAGTGAGTTTTATTAGTATTGCAGTTTTAAGGCTTTTTTTCCCGTGTTTTTATTAGTTTTTTATGTTTTTTTTCAGTTTTTATAAGTAATATTTACAGTTTTATTAGTATTGCAGTTTTAAGGCTTTTTTCCCGTGTTTTTATTAGTTTTTTATGTTTTTTTTCAGTTTTTATAAGTAATATTTACAGTTTTATTAGTATTGCAGTTTTTAGGCTGTATTTTTGTGTTTTTATTAGTTTTTTGGTGCTTTTTCCTAAATTTTGGTGTATTACTTGGTTTTTTGTATATTTCTTTAATTTGGTGCATTAGTTTTTCTTTTGGTTGCTTTTATCAAATATTTTGGTGATTTTTACACAAAACCTCAAAAAATAAAAAGTTAGGTCCTTATTATTCTTTAATAAGCACACCATATAGTTTTAGTCAATGTAAAAAAACTAACCAATTATTCCGACATTAATACCCTATACTGCAAATAGCTATATATCTCGGAGTTATGATGATAGTGGGTGAGTTTTATGTCATGTTGCCTTGCAATTGTAGCTATCACAGTGATTTCTTATGTGGCTGCCACTGGCCTTCTGCTCTTGCTAATAGTTGTGACTTTTCATCTGTAGCTATTTAGATTGTCAGGCTATTGGTTAACAGTTGATTGACAAATGTTTGACACCTGATTGAGTCATTCACCTATTTTCGAGATTTGATACATGTCTCATAAATCTAGATATTATCTTTGTCAAATACAATCTTTGTGTTCACTTTAAAGGTTTTGAGGTCTGGATTTCTGGACTATGTACCTTTAAATAACATCTATATATTGTATGATAGTAAAGGGTAAACTTGTAACTGTCTAAATCATTCATATATCCCCATACATTTAATTTGAAACTTATTATTATACATTATTGACAAAGGGCATTGAAAAATAAGATTCCTTGAATTTCTTACTTTGTTTCATATTTAAAGCATTATAAAGGTAAAAATCTTTAGACCCTTCTTTCTATTTTCTAGGTATGGCTTTTGCATATAGATTTCCACTTGTCTCTTTCGTATGTTATCACTCATTTATACTCACTATTTATTTAATACTGTATAAGTACTAAATTACGATATTTTTAAAAGTCTTTACCTGTATATGTAGTTAGTTATTCTTAGTCAAACCAGCCACGTAATATAGAAATTTCTTCAAACCCTCTTTTCAATTTTTCTAAACCCTCATTCTAACTTTGTACATAGGGTATCGCCGTACTGCATGCTACCTTCTTACATGTAACCCATATGTTTAATGCTTTGTGTATAGTATATAGCTTCTCTTGTGTAGAGCATTGTAGAAACGTACCAAGCTGTGAGAACCAGCTAAAAATACAAGCAAACTTGATTAGTGCGTATAAGATGCAATTATGGTCTCCCCCTGATTGCCTATACATCATTGAGGTTATCTGTTTATGTTTTGAAATTTGCCCTATTTATACCCAGCTCTTTATAAGCAATAACAATGAAATTTATAAGCAATAACAAAACAGCAATGAAAATGATTTCCAATATTTTCTTTTTTTGGAGATGTTTAGAAATTAACCTAATTGATCTACAGCTTTGTATAAGCAATGGTATCAGCAATAAAATTTATTTTCGTATTATTGTTGCATTTTTCAAAATGTCTACTTTTAAATCTTCTTGTATATTGATTACTCCATATTGCATTTGCTTTACTTTTTCATGTTTTTTTGTCAAATTTGTAATTTTTTTCGTTTTCAGGTCAAAGGTCGACAAAGTGAAGGAAATAGCCACGGGGAATCCCCTTGTAATCAAAATGGTGGTGACCTTCAACAGAGGGGCCAAAGGTCAGAGTTCGCTGCGTCAAATCCTCGCGCCCCAGGTGAATGATCTTTTAGCTGAAAATTGTAATTTTTGTTGAGTAGTTAAAATTTAAGAAGAGTAAATCAAACTTTAAAGGGCCGAATTGCAGTAAATTGCTTCTTAGGTGATCTTTTTGCTGCAAACAGTTGGTTTTGGCGGAAATCGCCAGTTTGGGGATAAAATTAATTTTTTATCAGGTAATTGCAATTTAAACGAAGCAAAACATACTTTAAAAGGGGTAAATTGCAATTTTTGTCTAGTTGGTTGCAATTTTAGGCGTAAATCTCATTTTTCTTAAGTTAAAAAGACTGCACTGTGTTCTGGTATTATTAGATATATTGTGCTCTTAGTCGAGTGTTTGTAAAAACTGTCCGGACTGCAATGTTGGTTTAATTTTATGGCAACTGTACCATATAAATTGGAATTGTCAAAAGTAGTACAAATTGTAACATTTACTGACAACTGGTCCCACATACTGAAAGTTGTCAAGCATAATGACAATTTACATACATATTTACAATTGACACACATAACAGTAATTGTCGCACAAAGTGACAACTGTCACTTAAATTACAAATTGTCGCAAACAATGGAAATTGTCACACAAAGTGACTGTTGCACATAATTCCCCTGCCAACCACCCATGTTACACCCCCAGGTGCAAGAAGTAATGAAGAACAAAGCACTCAACATCAATATGAGTCCTGTGGAAATCTACAAATCCTGGATCAGTCAGAAGGAGACTGAAACTGGAGAAGCCAGGTATCCATTCATACCAATTGCTTGGTCTCAAAGCCATAATTACGATAATATATAATCCTGGTTTAATGATTTCCACATATTTATTGAATCACCACAGAAAAAAAATTAATACCTTGCAACTTTGATAGACAATGAGAACCTGGCAGAGATTTGAATTTGATCGTATATGCTACTTTTTTAAACTAAAAATTGTGGTTTAAACGTTGTCTTATGCTTTTACCGTGGTATTTTAAACTAAAAATTGCATTTTCCAAAAATGACTGGCATGTTTTCAAACCACGACTTACACTCCCAGCGACCTCCCATACGAGGTGACAACCACGGAAGCCATGAAACACGACGAAGTGAAGAAAAGAGTTGAAGACTCAATCAGCCAACTTCGAACCGTCACCGACGCTTTCCTCGCAGCCATTCTTGCTTCCATAGAAGAAATACCGTGAGTTTATTTGTAGTAGAATGGTGTGTATTTACGCTTAAAGTGAAGTTTGTGAGTTTAGTGTTCGCAAGGGAATGGTGTGCTGACACTTAGATAATAATTAGTAAACTAAAGACAAAAAAAAATGATAACCTATGGAAAGAAATACCGGTAGTTTAGTGCAGTGGAATGGTGTACTGATACTTAGATATTGCCCTGTAAACTGAAGGCAGCTTACTGTAACATCAAATCTTTCAATGAATATGAATTTTATTAGCATAAATGATAACCTATGAAAGAAATACTGGTAGTTTAGTGCAGCGGAGTGCTGTGCTGACACTTAGATAATGCATAGTAAACTGAGGGCAGGTTACTATAACATCAAATCTATATATATTATTATGTAACTTTCCAGCAATAAAATAAGGACCCATAAAAAATAAAGCTAACTCGTTTTTTGTCTACTTTTACATATTGTCCTCAAAGTGCCGTGCTAAAAAATACAAATAAGTAGCTATTGGATGGTTTTGATCTCGCCACCTTTCGACTAAATGGCTTGTTTACGTTGCTAATTCGCTAATGTAAATTAACCTGTATATTATATAGATTCATAGTTAAATTAAGCTTCTAGTTTCAATGATTATGCCTAATAAAAAGAACTAACCCACTTAAACAGTTTTATGAATATTTAGTTTTTCATCAAATAAAACATAGACACAGCTCTTTTTTCACTTTACAAACACGTTTATTTGCCTTATGAATAATATGACAATTTATAACAGACTGTTTATCATTCCATCATGCCGTTACATAGTTCTTATTTCCACCTTATTTCCCCCACCACCTCCAGGTATGGACTGCGCTACATCGCGAAATGTTTGAAGAATTTATTGAAGAAGAAATTTCCAGACACACCGGAAGAGGAAGTCTTGAAGGTGAGGGTTCCCCTAAATTACTTTTTTACTTGTTATTGTTTTTGTGCGCGCTATGAGGTCAACATTGCTAAGTTTACTCCCAAATTTGCCTTGGCCTTTCATTTTAGAGGTATATTACCACTCTATGCATTAATCATACGTATTTCATTTGCTTCAGTTTTGTTTTAGGTTGATATGGACTATACTCCAATTCCACTACAACTGTTTACCAATCTCTACCATTTTTAAACCCCAATCACTTACAATCTTAAATATTTTTTCACACTCAAGCATTTTTTCACCTTTAATTATTTTGCAACCCTAACCATCTACCGGGCCGACTGTTTTTTAATCCCAACCACTTTTTAACTGGCCAGCCCCCAACCCTTATGGTTTTTGTAACCCCAACTATTACCTAACCCCAACAGTATCCTATATAAGGTTAACGAACATTGCCTAAACCCAGCGGATTAATGGGTTTAACCAAATTGAATGAACTTGTACATCATACACAACACACTGCAATAGCTCCCGTAACCCGACGGTAGGCGCGAGGTGATACCCAATCGTTAACTAACCCCAACAGTATCCAATATGAGGTTTCGGACCCCTAGTTTACTCACCTAACCCTTCTACCCAGATGGTGGGCAACCTGATCTACTATCGCTATATGAACCCCGCAATAGTGGCCCCAGATGGGTTCGATGTGATTGACGTGTCAGCAGGGGCAGCTGGGCTCAACAACGACCAGCGGAAGAATCTCGGATCAATTGCGAAAGTTCTACAATTTGCAAGCACAGGAAAAACGGTACCGGCTATTTTTTCTCTCTATAACGTTTTTGGTAATGTTTATTTTTCTAGAATGTCTACTAATACCGTTTATTTTTCTAGAATGTCTACTAATACCGTTTATTCTTCTAGAAAAGTTTGTCTAGTTATATCAATCGTTTTCCTCTAGAATAGCTAAGTTCCTCTAGTTATATCAATTGTTTCGCTCTAAAATATATCAGTTTCTCTAAAACTTGTTTAGATCCACACAAGGGTTAGATTTAGAACAATTGTTAAACAAAAAAAATATCAAAATAATCAAAAGAAAAAGGGATGTGTTGTTTCTCACAGCTATGTTACATAATAAATTATAACTAGCAGGTCATCTCAAACTAAAGGTAATATCCTAAACAATGATCAAGACTAATTTTTTGGAAAACCAACAGAAAAAATGGGTTAAGTAGGAGAAGGGAAACTGCATGCTAAATTAAAAAAAAACTAGTTTAGCATGACTGTTAGGACCTGTTTTAGAGTTATGTCAAGTTTGTGGTTGAGGGTAGGGTCATAGGAATGGTTAAAATTACTAATCGAAACTTAAATTTACCTAAATAAAATAGTTAAAATTAGTAATCGAAACTTAAATTTACCTAAAGAAATTGTTAAAATTACCTTTAGAAACTTTTAACATTACTTAAAGGAAGTATCAAAATATATTTTAGTTAAAACCAGGTCCCATATTTTATTGTTACCCCTTGCCCCACCCCTGTCTAAAATAAACCACAACCTCCAGAAATTGTTATTACATTCTTAGGTAGTTTTGCAAATTCCACCACGTTTTGTATATTGTAGCTCTAATATCTGTATAATTTTTAAAAAAATGACGACTCACCACAAAACCCCCTGACAATGCACAAAAACACATATGGATACACCTGTAATAACTAGGTTTTTGCTATTTTGCCTATTATTTAGTATATTTTGTCTAAATGATTAATTTAAATAAATTCTTAGTTTGCTGGAGACATGGAACACTTGCGTTCGATCAACCAATACTTGATGGAAGCATACGTTCGATTCAAGTAAGTGTTTATTTTCTTAACTGTTCCGCCTCTAGTGTTAGTACTAAGCACAGGATTTAAAACAGTCTTAGTGTGGCTATTGGTTTGCGTGATAGATATACCATTTTCTATGTAAGAAAATAAGAAATAGCATCCTGGTTTTAAAACTTGGCTTGGTAAAAAATGTGGCCATTGTTAGTGCGGCCGATTCGTAGACTAATTTTAATACAAAAACGGTCTAACAGACAAGCCCACCGTGGATTCCAAACTTGTGCCTCTTAGTGTTAGTACAGGGTTTGAGATAATAGTCCTAGTGTGGCCATTGGTTGCTGCGATAGATACAAATACCATTTTTCTATATAAGAAATGGCTTTGATGAACAGCCCATCATGGTTTAAAACTTGGCTTGGTCAAAAAAGGTGGCAATTAGTGCACCCGATTTATATACAAATTTCAATACAAAAACGGTCTAACAGAAGAGCCCACTATGGGTTCAAAACTTAGTGCCTTTTAGTGTTAGTGAGTACAGGGTTTGAGATAATAGTCCTAGTGTGGCCATTAGTGCAATAGATGCATATACCATTTTCTATATCAGAAATGGACTAAGTGAAGAGCTCATCGTGGTTTTAAAACTTGGCTTGGTAAACAAAATGTGGCAATTGTTAGTGCACCCGATGTATATACAAATTTCAATACAAAAACGGTCTTACAGATGAGCTTACGTTAAGACTGGTAAAAAAATGTGGCAAGATGGTGGTTAGTATAGCTGATAATATGCAAATTTCACTACAAAAACAGTTTTAGTGATGAGCCTATCTTGCTTCAAAATTTAGTCGAGTATAAAAGTCTGGCTAGATGGTTAGAGCAAACGATACGTATACTGGTTTCTATGTAATAAATGGTCTTCATGACAAGCCTTAATAAATTGCAGTCCGTTTCTCTGTGTGTGCAAATATATAGATTGCGAACCAGCGTATATAGTTTGTTTTAGCCTACATTACTACTATTTTACGCAAAAATATATATTTAAGCTTTTAATTTTGTTACAGTTTAGCTAAAAAAATAATTGACAACAACCGCAAATAATGAACACACGATTCATTAGTTAAAATTTTAATTCAAAACAGTATATCAATATAAGTGACATGTAATTAATTTGTTACTTGTAATTTGTTTATGTTTCAGCTGTATAACCGCTGCTATAACGTTATTATTAAGTGTTTTAAAACACTTCTTGTTAAAAATGGCTGGATTTGCCCAGGTGCTTTAAATTCTTATCGCTGTGACGTCATAGGGTTAAAAAATGTGCGACAGAAGTTCACAAAAGTTTGTTTTTCCAGAAAATTCTTCGAATTTCTTCGTTTCTACTATATAACCGTTGCGTTATCGCAATAATTTATACGTTTTTGAGTGTTTTAAAACACATCTTTAGTAATAATGGAAAAACACACCTCGGTGATGTCGCAGGGTTAAAAATATGCGACAGAAGTTCACTTAAGTTTGTTTTCTCAGGAAATTCTTCGAATTTCTTCGTTTCTACTATATAACTGCTTCGTTATCACCTTAATTTATACATTTTTGAGTGTTTTAAAACACGTCTTTAGTAATAATGGAAAAAAACATCTCTGTGGCATCGTACGGTTGAAAAATGTCCGACAGACGTTTACTTAACTCTTTCCGTCCCAACTCACCATATATCGCGAGTTGGTGGGAAAACATGGTATCCCGCCTGTACATAAATGGGTGCAAATCTAAAAAACGATTTCTCCGCAATGCGTAATGGTAGAGACCTCAGCTATGGCTCATTCGATCAAGGAAACCCTATATTTTATTCTCTGTAATTTTCGTGGAGAAATATTAAAAATGCGAGGAGTGATAGCCTTTCTTTTTCAAGGCTTCGCCTCTTATTTCTATCGATTTTACACGAATTTACAAGTGACTAACTCAGCCAATAGGAGTCGCGTTAACTTGCGGAGAGGCTCTTTTTGTCAAGCAAGTCTTTCTTTACATTCTCTGTGAATTTCGTGCCGTTGAGAAAAAAGGAGAGCGTTGGTGACGTTTTCGCAGCAGGCGTTTATGCTTCGTGTTCACCAAAGCATGAATCCAGCTGGGCCTGCTGAGCGCACGATAAAGAAAAAGGTGGCGAGGCTAGCTAGTTAGGTGTGCCCTGCTTTGAAGAATATTGGATATAGTATTTGTGTTTGTTTGCTTTTGTATGCCCTTTTTACACTTCTTTCACTGTTCTTATTTATACTTTTTACTATTTTAGTTCTACAAAACTAAAAACTTCAATGCGTTTTGGTTCAATTTTTCATAATATAGTTAGAATAAAGGAAAATTTCAATTAGGAATAGTAAAAAAACTACTGGAAGATACAAATACAGTTCAAATTTTCCTGAGTACAAAAACTATTAGACAATCTACATTCCAATTTTCATATCATTTGGGCATACCAATAATTAGTGAGTATTTCGTTTGTCAGTGCACCTCAAAATTTTCAAAGTCGAGCAGAATTTTCTTTACATAAAAAGTGGTGTTCACTAAAGTTTACATAATATATTCTTTATTGGAGGTAGATTCTAGGAGTGCGGTTTGTTTAAAAGAGGGATAAATTATCTTTCCAACCATATTAAATATAAATCATAGCATAAATTTGAGAAAAACTGTGCTAATTTGAAAATGATCAAAAATTGTAAAAAACACTGCGGGACAGCATGTTTAAATTAATGCATTTGGCCGGGAGTGAAAGAGTTAAGTTTGTTTTCCCTGGAAATTCTTCGAATTACATCTTTAGTAATAATGGAAAAAACACACCTCTGTGGCATCGTACGGTTGAAAAATGTCCGACAGAAGTTCACTTAAGTTCGTTTTCCCAGGAAATTCTTTGAATTTCTTCGTTTCTACTATATAACTGCTTCGTTATCGTAATAATTTATACATTTTTGAGTGTTTTAAAACACAACATATATCTGTGACATGGTAGGGTTGTAAAATGTCCGACAGTAGTTCACTTAAGTTTGTTTTCCCAGGAAATTCTTCGAAGCGGTTTGCGACGTACCTGAACCCGAGGAGAAATATAACATCGATGAGTACAGTGATGCCGTGCTGCTTGTCAAACCTGTCATCTTTATCAGTTTGAAGGAGGTCCTGGACACTCATAAGGTAATCTGGCAACACTGGCTAAGGTAATCTGACTAAACACTGGCTAAGGTAATCTGGCCTGGACACTCATAAGGTAATCTGGCAACACTTTAAATTCAGTCCCACAGTGTTTAGTCACCATTTTATTTGATTATTAATGGTTTATTTCAAGTGATTAGAATAGGATACTTGTTTAAACATATCCTGTATTACATCATTTTCAAACTCTGGCAATATGCATTAAACAAACAAAGAAATAATTTGATTAGGTTTGGACTGTAGAGATTAACAATGTTTGGCCTTTTAAGGATTCTTAAACATGGTTGCTGTTAGGGGTAGAATTTCATGGCTTTTTGACCTTATGTCGCCATTGTTATTAACATCACAATCATCAACTTTGTCTTTTGAAAAGTTATTTGGAGAGCATTTGCAGTCACGGCATTTGCGATAGTATAAGTAACCAAGAACAAGTATAATCATCAGCTGCACTCCTACAATCACACCAAGTGCCACGATTACAGGCTGGACTCCGTCTTGATTTTCTTTCTTCTTTGGATGTATATCGAGTGGAATTGTCTGAGTTAAAAGTTCTTCCTGTGCAGAAGCCGATGTTGATGTGTCTTTGTTGCTCACTTGTCTTGCAGTTTGTGTGAGAACCATTGTGGTAGAATCCACTTTTCCTCTGTCTACTTTCTTCTCAGTACTTTGAATCGAAGCGGCTGTTAATACACTGGTTGTTTGTTTCGTAATGGGTATTGGTACTGTGGTTGATGATTGACTGGTTGTTGATTGACTGGTTGTTGATTGACTGGTTGTTGATTGACTGGTTGTTGATTGACTGGTTGTCGGTGTCGAAATGATATCTTCCCCTTCCATCCAACAATGGTTAAACATGCCCTCTCTTTTAGTGTGGTACCTTGCAAGACACTTAATGCACATCCTTTCTTCATTGTCATACCACCAATCTTTCTCACACACTATTTTCCCGTTAATAATACTTGGGTGTTTTTTATTAATATCCATTACCACATCATTTGCAGTGTTGCCAAGTGGTGCAAGATCATTTGCAGTGTTGCCGAGTGGTGCCATATCATTTGCAGTGTTGCCGAGTGGTGCCATATCATTTTCAGTATTGCCGAGTGGTGCCATATCATTTGCAGTGTTGCCGAGTGATGCCATATCATTTGCAGTGTTGCCAAGTGATGCCATATCATTTGCAGTGTTGCCAAGTGATGCCATATCATTTGCAGTGTTGCCGAGTGATGCCATATCATTTGCAGTGTTGCCAAGTGATGCCATATCATTTGCAGTGTTGCCAAGTGATGCCATATCATTTGCAGTGTTGCCAAGTAGTGCAAAATCATTTGCAGTGTTGCCAAGTGATGCCATATCATTTGCAGTGTTGCCAAGTGATGCAATATCATTTTCAGTGTTGCCAAGTGATGTCATATCATTTTCAGTGTTGCCAAGTGATGCCATATCATTTCCAGTGTTGCCTTTTGATGCAATAACCGCATTATCTTTAGGAGCATTTCAAATGCCACTGCTGGTCAGAATTACCAGAAATACCAGTTGAAACAAATAGTCTTTCATAGTAATAACTATTTATTTAGTTACTGTAATTGGAAAAACGAAAGGGGCATTAACGCACACATAATTTCATGTCAAACTTAGCAAACATTCTATCCTTTAGTTTAGTAGATAATTTTTAGGCATTGGCAATATGCATCAAACAAACACAGAAATATTTGATTTGACTTTGGTTATATACATAAACTCTTTTCTTCCAATCCTATAAAGGATGCTTAATCCTTGGTTGATATTAGGCTGGGTTTACACCAAAACGAAAAATTTTTTTTAATCGGACCGATGTTTTTCAAATAGAACGCATTGTTTCTTATCTGCCGATTCACACCAGTCCGATTTTGACATAAAAGACACGTTTTCTGTCGTACGACAAAAAAACATGTTTTTCAGGAATAGAGCATGCGCTATTTTCTTACGACATGTTTTATTTGTCAGACGAGTTTAATATTGTTAAATATCAGCATATTTATTTGTTTTTTATTGCTAACATGCAGTACAGTACAGGTAATATAACTTTGTATTATAAATGTGTTTTAAAGTAAATACACTAGTTTTAATAATATTACAGAGTTTAGGTTGAAGCAAATATGGACTAAAGTGCACTGCAATTAGGCCAAGGCAGATGTATTAAGTTTAAAATTTTTATTTTAATCTGTTGTGGTTAAAGCTCAACCAATACATGCATAATACATAGGCCAGCATCTCCAATAGGCTCGACTTCACAGTACCAGTACTAGTAATATATTTAGTCTGTAGAATTATTATGGATCCAAGCAAACTTTTAACTACTTTTTCAATAAATTAATGTTGGCCCTCAAAATATAAGCCTAATATCTTCATTTTTGCATATCGGTAGAGCTCGGTGTATTTCGAAATTATGTTTAGTTATTACGAAAATCGGAGTTACGTTATGTAAGTCAAATAAAAAATTACGCAACTGTTCGTAATTATTTAAACGGAAATTGCACCCCTGTTTACTCGTGTCAGTGTTTGTTTTAGCTAAGGACGAACAATTAGTTTCGGCTTTAAAGTCTCTGTAGTTAAGTGTAAACTGTCATTCTCTATGTCTACCATCCAAATGCATCCAAAAAACACAATCATTTTTGGTTGTTTGTTTAAATAACGATGACATCATAAAAATTAAGAAATTACCGAATTATGTAACTAAGCGTCCGTAATTCCGTCATACAACTTTGATCAATTACGTCCAGCTCCAGATTAAACCCACAATTTTTAACCCACACCCGAGTATCAACCCACCAGTATCCACCTTAATAATTTTGACACAAAGGTTAGATAATTGTGTGTTTTACTTCTTTAAAAGATCACTTCATACACTAGACTACCTAAAATCCTTGTAAAACTGTTAATACAAAGCTGCGCTGTAAACTAAGCCTAGGCCTGGATTAATGAACACACAATATATTAGAGTGAAAAGGGCTAGAGAACTTTTCGCTTCGATTCGCTTCGATTCGCTTCGATTCGCTTCAATAAGCTAGTTAAAAATATTTCGTTGCTGTTAAATATTTTTCTAAATATCCCCTCTCCGTTCAATTCTTTCTTATTAAGTTTTGATAACCATTTTGATAAAAAGTGCCAAAAAACAAATTTTTTAGTCTATATTTTGTTACATGCAAAAGATATACACAAATTTTCAAAATTTACAAATAGGTATGTATAGTTACAAAGGTAAATAGTCGAGTATTACACATAACTTTGATCACAGTAAACATCTAACCTGCATTACATCATTTTTAAGCATTGGCAATATTCATACAAACAAAAGAAAAACAAACAAAGAAATAATTTGACTACACTTGAATTATAGAGGTAAACGTAAGTTGTTTATGTCTGATCCTTTTCTTAATCCTAGGTTGTGGTTAGGGGTCGAATTTCAGGGCTTATTAACACTGTGTCGCGATTGTATTCAACATCACAATCATCAACTTGGTCTTTTGAAAAGTTATTCGAAGAGCATTTGCAGTCACGGCATTTGCGGTAGTAAAAGTAAACAAGTATAACCATCAGCAGCAGTACTATGATTAAAATAAGCACCACGATTAAAGGCTGTACTCCGTCTTGATTTTCTTTCTTCTTTGTCGCTTCGAGTGGAATTATGTGGGTTAAAGGTCCTTTCTTTGCAGTAGCCGATGTTGATGTGTCTTTTTTGCTCACTTGTCCTGCAGTTTGTGTGAGAACCATTGTGGTAGAATCCACTTTTTCCCTGTCTACATTCTTCTCAGTACTTTGAATCGAAGCGGCTGTTGATACACTGGTTGTTTGTTTCGTATCAGATCGTACTGTGGTCGTTGGTTGATTGGTTGTTAAAACACTGGTTCTTTGTTTTGTAATGGATATTGGTTGACTTCTTGTTGGTTTACTAGTTGATGGTATCGAAATGTCAGATTCGTTCATGAAACATTTGTAAGATTTTCCCTCTTTATCTGTGAAATATTTTGCAAGACACTTAAAGCACATCCTTTCTTCATCGTCATACCACCAATCTTTCTCACACACTATTTTTCCCTCAATAATACTTGGGTATTTTTTATTAATATCTTTTGACATATCATTTGCAGTGTTACCTTGTGGAGCAATATCATTTGCAGTGTTGCCGAGAGAGAACTTATCCATTGCGTCATCATTTGCAGTGTTGCCATGTGATAACTTATCCATTGCCACATCACTTGCAGTGTTGCCATGTGATAACTTATCCATTGCCACATCATTTTCATTGTTGCCATGTGATAACTTATACATTGCCTCATCATTTTCATTGTTGCGAAGCGATGCAATATCAACGTCCATCACTTCCAAGCTTAGCTTGTTGGGTTCATTTGCGTCGTTGAAAGTTGCATTATTTTTGGTAATTATTGCGTAATCTTCAACAGGATTGCAAATTAAAATTACCAGAAATACCAGTTGAAACAAAGACATTTTAATATCTTTCACAGAAATAACTAATTTTTTTTTTTCTATAATAAAATGTAAACAACATAAATCTAATATAATTATGCAACTTAAACAGGAAATCTAACAATTTAAATATTTTAAACTCTAGAGCATTGGTTCTAAACTGGAGGGGGGGGGGGGCACGACTCCCCAGCAAACATAAACTTTAGGGGGGCGCGAACCATAATAAATTTACAACACAATTTTTATTAATTTTGAGAATCCAAGCTTTGCGAACAAAACTAAACTTTTGCTGCCATGTTTTTTGGTTTTTCTAGATCAAAAGTAAATTAGGTCAGTTGTGTTACAATATTTAAAAATATTTTCACATAAAATACGCTTCTTCTTTCCCTGGAAAAAACATAAGAGCACATCATTCAAACGCTAGCCTGCCATTAATCACAATCCTGCTTCACAAACTAAGTATAAAGTCATCCAATAGCTAAAATATCAATTGTGCTGCTGTATTTTGGTTTACGCCCCCATTTTTGTATTTAAAGATGGGGGGCGTAAACTGACATTTACCAAAAACCAAAAAATGTTACCAAAACCAAAAAGGGCGCAGTACCAAAAAGGTTAAGAACCACTGCACTAGAGTATTAAAATGTCTTCCAAACGAAGTTCCATTATTAATTACAGCATAATGCATGGAGTAGTTCATAAAGTCAAAATTGTACTTTCATATTGAGATTTTTGGATCTAACTCAATTGTATTATCAACTAGCCATATATTGCAAAAATTACTAACCAAAAATATTTCTTAAGTCAAAAACTTATTACACACACCTGAATTCTTAACTTTTAACATAATTCATAATTTTAACTATATCTCATATAAAGTCGAAAGGCATAATAAACTCAGCTGTAATTAAGTATGATATGCGTTTCACTTAAAAAATATTCAACTAACTGAACGTGATTAAGCTAAATATTGCAACAGTTTTACTCAACGCTGCTCTAATTTATTGGCATTTTGTGGTAGTGGTAATATAACATTTTCACTTTTTTTTCAATTCATCATTTCCTTGTCAATTTAGCTAGCACTCCCTCTTTCTGTATTCAGCACCTCACTTTAAAGTTGTGTAACATGCTCTGAAATATAAATCCCACTGCATTTAAATAAACTTTTATTAGTTTGTAACAAATATTTACTTATAATTAAATTATTAATTCAAAATTATGAGAAATGTGTCCATAAACATTTAAAGTAAATGTCATTTAATGAATTGCAAAACATTTATTTGTATTAAAAGATATTTAAAAAAAAATTAAAACTAAATATTTAAAAACAATATTTACAACAAAATTTTTAAATTCCTAAAAATTATTCACAAAAAAAAAATTTAAAAACAATTTAG
>CH002907.1:118973-142662 GCA_000149265.1 Ciona savignyi | reverse complement strand
GTGCGAAATGGTCGCTAGCTAGTCGGTTGTGTCCTTGGGTAAGGCACTTTACGGACATTGCCTGAACCCAGCGGATTAATGGGTTCTACCAAATTGAAGGAACGTGTCTATCATATACAAAACACTGCAATAGCTCCGGTAACCCGACGATGGGCGCGAGGTGATCTGACGATTGCCCGTGTGATAACCCCCTAGGTTTTCCCATTCACGGGGATAAAACATGAATATCCTAAATATCCTACTATTGTTTACCAACACTGGCTTCATGCTACATATCAGGTGTTAATGCGAGAGTTTTTGTTGGTTTAGATTATTATTTCCTGTTTTGTGTGACGTCATTATTTTCTCTCATTTACTTTTTTTATCCTTTGTTCTCTTTGTTTTTTGTACACGTGTAAGGCGTGACTTTAGTTTATTTCTTTAGTATTTTCGCTGACCTTTTTAGTTGTAGCTGAGAGTCTATAGTGAATAGTTCAAAGCGTTGAATAGACAAAAGTGCTGTATTAACAATCTGTAGTGAACGGATTGACATAAATAATCCCCCAAACTCAAGTATTTAATTTATATTCTTCTGTGTTTATTATTTATTGTTTCATATTATTTATATTGTGTTCGTTATTTCTGGTTACCGCAATTCAATAAACTTCGGTGGAGAAGGGCGCGTAACTGCAAAGGGGCAATAAGGCAATTTCAGAACAGTAACTGAGTGGGATTGGCAATTTAAGTGAACATTATGGAGACGAAATTGCCCAAAGAGGCCAGCACGTCGTTTGAGATTGAAACAAATCAGCAAACGTGCGACTCGCGAGCAAGTGCCCAAAGTGATCAGACAGACGTGGCGATGCAGAACTTGGCGGGTGAAGAAAATGTAACAACAAGGAAACATCGACACCTGGACAATGAACTTGTTGATAACTTCAAACGCTGGGAACTAATGGAAGGTGAACTAAACGATAAATTAGACGTGTTGGATATGGCCATAATTGGAAATGATTTTGTTGGAGTGCAAAATGCGATCTATAATTTATCATCGATACGGTCAAACATGGAAACGATCATAGAGAAATTCGAATCAACCGAACGAGAAAGGTTGTGTTCGAGAATCACCACAAGCAAGGAACTTCTAGCTAAAGCTAAACAAGAGGCGAAAATATTTGTCATTCAGCTCCGACAAGAAAGAATGTCCTCGAAATCCAACTCCTACAAAAGTTCAACCAGCAAACGTTCTAGCCGAAAGGGTGAGTCCGCGGAAGAAATGATAAAAAAGGAGCGTTACAAACAAAATATCGCTGCTGCTGGTTTAAAGGCAAAACTCGCATTTACTAGGAAACAAAATGAACTTGAATTAGCAAAAATGCAAGCCGATGAAGATTTATCGTTAAATCGCATTTCCTGTGAAATCGCAGAAAATGACGCCCGAGCATCGGCTTGTCTGGAAGCGGAAAGGATTGAAAATCCTTTTGGAATAAGACCAGAGGATATTTATAGTTGCCAACTGTAAACAGATGTATGTCGTTTCGCGAACAAATGAACCATGCCGAACACACTTCAATTCCTCAGGCGGCAGAGAGCGTCCTTGCAACGACAACGGATTGACACCAACGAATCGCTCCGAAAAGCACCTTTAATTACAATACACCACTTCCAATAACCACTTTACCCTCTGTTTCATATAGATTACCGGATATAAAAGTAGATGTATTCGATGGCACAGCAATCAAGTTTCCATCGTGGGAAACGGCATTCGATGAACTGATAGAGGCGAGATCCAGATGCGTTGCACAGAAACTTAATCTCCTGCAACAACACTTAAGAGGTGAACCTAAGGAAGTAGTTGATGGCTTTTTTCTCTTGCAATCTGAAGAAGCGTATGAGGCCGCAAGAGCAAGTCTTAAAAAAATGTATGGTAACGAATGCGTTATTAGCAAAGATTTTACCGATAAGCTCTATTCCTGGCCACAAATTCACCATTCTGATTCATTGGGTCTCAGACGATTTTCGGACTTTTTAATTCAAGTGCTTATTGCAAAGAACAAAATTGCAAGCTTAAATATTTTGGATATCCGACCAAATAATTTCACTACTTCCACTCTTCATAGCATCACGGTGGAAAGACGTAGTAATAGATTGGAAGGAGAGGAACGCTGGTTCATACCCACAGATCAAACAGCTAGTAGAGTTCATAGAACGACACTCCGAAAAGGAAAACATACCGGAACTTCAAAAGGCGAAGGCAATTGAAAATCGGAAAACAGCATCATTCACTACAAGGTCGAATAACTCTCAAGATGTCGCAAGAATAATAGACGGTAAATGTTTTTATTGCCGTGGACGACATCACATAGATGAGTGTGAACTGTACTTAAGAATACCTAGAAGGGAAAGAAAGGATTTTCTAAGAATTGAACGTTTATGCTACTCTTGCGGTTCAAGTCAGAACCACACTGCCCGACAGTGTCGCCAAAGAGCAAAATGCAAAATTTGCAAGAAGATGCATTTGACTTGTTTACACATGGATTGGGAAAGGGAGACGACTCTTCGATAATTCTTCCCGTGTGGGTTAGAAGTATGAAGGCCCCTTCAACTGAAGTGCTGACGTACTGCATTTTGGATCCACAATCGAACAGTTCCTTTATTTCTAAGAAGCTCCAAGAATGTATGGGAGTTGCCGATACTGATACAAATATTAACCTATGCACAATGATGGGTAGGAGTAACGTTAGTACACTACACGAATTCGCAATCTAGAGATTTCCAGTTTTGACCGATCGGTGCGAATCCGTCTACCCGACATTTACACACGACCAGAGATACCTGCAGCTCGGAGTCAGATACCTAGGCCTGAATACGCCTTGCGGTTCAAACATCTAGCAAGCATTTTGCAGCAGATCTCGCCATACAAACCGCATGTACCTGTGGGTATGCTTATTGGAACAAACGTTCCGTGCGTTATTCGACCTCGGGATATAGTCTGTGAGAAAGAAAATGAACCCTATGCTCAAAAATCTATCCTTGGCTGGGGTATCGTAGGCTCGTCTGTAAAAATCATCCAGGCGTCGTCGACTTGATAACTCACTGCTGCATCGCGAGTGAGGAATGTGCTAATGGCACAATGATTATAAACGGGTGTAAAGAGACTATATCACCGCAGCAAGTTCACAAAAGGATGGAGCTAGACTTCCAAGAGAAAGAGTGCAACGATGGAAGTGGAAGTAAACTTTCATTACAAGATAAGAAGTTCGAGAATACAACCGGCGAGAGCATTGCACAATTACTAGATGTTGGATACCAAAAACCACTACGTTTAAAGCACAACAACATGCGACCTCCGAAAAGTCGACCAATAGCGAAAAGGAGATTTAGAGATTTAAAGCGGCGCTTACAGAGAAATGGTCAATATATGAGAGATAACAAAGAGTTCATGTACAATGTAATTGAACTTTTTGACAAATCAGTGGACAAGCCCTCTATGTGTAAAAATACAAACCGTACAAACTACATATGACACAAAGGAAAACAATTTTCCAATAAGCACGAAAATCTACGGGTTCTGTTTGATTACGCAGCTAAATACCCTGGTATAACTAAAACCATTATACCCGAAGAGGAGCTAGACGATTACCCGACGAGGAGCCTTATCCAAAACCGTTCAACTGTGCTATTGTTGCCATTTGCTATATGATTTACCGTTTCTCAATTGGAAAAATTTGTGAAATTTTTGGGAAGCCATGTTAATGCGAGAGTTTTTGTTGGTTTAGATTATTATTTCCTGTTTTGTGTGACGTCATTATTTTCTCTCATTTACTTTTTTATCCTTTGTTCTCTTTGTTTTTTGTACACGTGTAAGGGCGTGGCTTTAGTTTATTTGTTTAGTATTTTCGCTGACCTTTTTAGTTGTAGCTGAGAGTCTATAGTGAATAGTTCAAAGCGTTGAATAGAAAAAAGTGCTGTATTAACAATCTGTAGTGAACGGATTGACATAAATAATCCCCCAAACTCAAGTATTTAATTTATATTCTTCTGTGTTTATTATTTATTGTTTCATATTATTTATATTGTGTTCGTTATTTCTAGTTACTGCATTTCAATAAACTTCGGTGGAGAAGGGCGCGTAACTGCAAAAGGGGCAATAGAGCCAATTCAGAACATCAGGGTCAGTTTGTTTTTACTCTTAAAAAAATACTTCAAAATGAGGAGGTATATTTCGAGCATCCAACCTGCTTACTTGTGAGTGTATGTTATAAACCTCACTAAATAACACAATTAACAATGAAACATTCCATTACAAACCCAAATATTTAAAGACATCATCCCATCACAATACACCACTTGTTGAACACAATAGAAATCGACATAAAATTCATTCCAAAACGACATTTTATCCGAACCTTCCCGGGTTGCAGTTGTAGGATTCGCTTCACATCTTCAGGATGATCACCAGGAAACACACTCCATGATGTTGCCCATTTAGCTGCATCATAATCTGTACCCGATTCATCAACTACAACCAACTCCTAAGGAAATGCAATATTCAAGTTATAAACAAGATAGAAGCGTATATATGGATAGTGACTCTAATTTACTATTAAACTTCGGCCCCATATATTACAGCCCTATTTCAACACAGATTGTAATTGTATTTCACATAGTGGAGGTACTATAGCAACCTGTTTATATTTCATTATTCTTGATTTAAGGGATAGCCCATAAATAAACAAATATATTAGACTACATGTTATTTCACTTGGTAACATTAGGTCTGGAATTCCACCTGAAAACTGGTTCTAACTCTCTATAGATTTTGTGATATCTATGTTTCAACTAAACTTTGTGAATGTAAAATTCTTTAAGCAGACAGAGCAGACAGCAGTTTTTCAATTGCTTTTTTCGACACAAAATAGTAGACCAAATTTAACGAAATTTTTACAGCAGTCAAAACGTCAATTAAATTTTAAATAAAAATACCATGAAATCCGATGTCTGGGACGACTATTATAATTTTAAGTCCACCAAATCGGCCAATGTTCATAGAGTCCTCTTAGACATATATGATCCTAAATTGTCTGCTGTTTGTTGGCAAATAACGATACTTTACAAAGCAAAGTCTATAATCGCTCTAATGATTATTATTGTGATAAGAACTTTTATGCCACATTTCCCGCTACCGATTTGATTCTATGATTCTATGAAGAAATCCAACGAATCGACCAAATTCAATTCGAATTGGGAATTTTTCTGAATTATCGAAATTATTTATCCATTCTGGAGTTTAGAAATTATAAAAAATATTTGGCTATCCAAAATTAAATAGGTTATATACCCTGTGTGATTTTGAATAGGTAACCAGTGACTCGAAAAATTCTGCTTACAGAAACATATTGCGTATGTATAGCGTGAGTTCAAAATTGTTTAGGTTGACTTATGGTGAAAATTTTTGTTACTTCATATCTGCCCTAGTATTTCAATACTAATCTTAAAGTCGTCCTGAATTAACTCAGTGGATTATTGGGTTTTACTAAAACTGAAGAAAAATTATCCATCATATACACCACACTTCAATATCCCTGCTAACCTGACAGTGGGTACGGGGTAATTTAAAAGTCCTCATGTAATGTTAATTGTGTTTTCCCATTCACAGGGATAAAACATGGAATTTCTTATCCGAACGAGTGAATTTTGCATGTGAAAAATTCATCCCATCACTACTTGTTACCAATCCACATATGTCTATCTCTATGAATATCGTTTCCGTTCTAAACGATCGAAATGTACAAGGAAGTCTTACCGAGGAAATTTGTTGAACAGCTTCACGCAAGATGATGCGACTTTGTACGGAAATCCTCCGCTCGTCAATTTGTAGACGGCTGACTTTATGCAAACAATCGACCAAACAACTTGCTGCGTTCTCATCGAATTCAGATTGAATATATAAGACAATCTGCAACAAGGATAAGGAAGTGATTCATATTAATGTAAGTTATAATACGTTGGTTATATGGAACAATATACCCGATATGACATGGTACTTGCAGTTTGACAAGATCACAAGAATGGTTTTGTAGTCAGTATATATGAATTATCAACAAATGGAGCAAAACGTGGAGCAATATTAATGCAAGAAATAACATGCTCATTACTTGAACAGTTACTTCATCGCAATAAACACACATAATTTATGTGGAACATAATATTAAACAACCGAGAATGTAAAAGCAGCATTATAATGATGAATTATGCTACTTCTACATTCTTGGTTTGTTAATATTTTTACAGCATTATAATGATAAATAATTTTTAAAACCCAAATTAAAAATCTTATAACACTGTAGTGAACTACCACTGTAAAATGTGTTTTATTTCCATCATGATAACTCTATTCGATAACAATATAACCTGACATTTGTAGTAAAACAGTGTAACACATATGCAATGTGTAATATATCCTCATGAATTTGTAATTTTCCTACTGCATGTAAAACCTGGTTATAACCCAAACGTACATGCATATGTGCATGACCATATTACTTCCTAATTAGGATATATTGATGATAAAGATAAATTTCTAAATCTTATTAAAAGCAGTCTCATTACAGTTCTCAGGTTGGTTTATTATGTCACAACCCATTGACACAGTTTACCCTTTACAAACCAAATTTCACTCATTAATATGCATTGTAATTATATTTGAAAGAATATTTTTCTATTTTATAATTATTTTTAGTTTATTTATTTAGTTTCATATAAAAATTGGCAAATAGCAAGAACTATTTGCCAAAATCGTGTAAATTGATGTCCTGTTCAAGTCTGTAAATTAAATTCCAATATAAAATCAAGAGTGTCAACCACGTATTTATCATTACTATTTGTAAAACCATGTTTTGTATATTAATATTTGAATAAAAATGAAATATAACACGAGCAGAATTTAGAATACCAGGTGCTCATGGTCGGTAAATATACACATCATTGCTAATTCCAATATAAACACTCTGATGATTTAATGTATTTTATAACGGAAACACTTTTATAGACTTCTCATGAACTGCTGTACAACAACACTGTAATAGCTGCGGTACAGTTGTGTAAATATACACATCTATAATATATCAGTGATTGATGTGGAGCTACTTGAAGTATGGTTCCCAATATTTACCTTGTTCGGTCGATCATTGATAGCTGTGCACAAATCCCGCATACAATCGTTCAGTTGTTTGCATTTCCATAATTGAAGTTCATCAATATGTTGAATATTAGGAACCATGTATTCAGCTACATTTCCCAGCTCTGTTCCTCTTAACTCTAACTTCTTGATCTAGAATAAAAGGTTGTTTGCCAGCAATTTCTTATGAATCAACACTTTGTATAAAATATAAGGAAATGGTATATACATAGGCGTCGGAAAATGCAGAAAAGCGTGCACAAGTGCAGACCGCAAAATAACGGTCGGTCATCGGTCATTTGACCGGCACTTGAGCTATCGTGACCGGCGCTTTGCACCTTCCATCGGTCATGTTGACCGGCGCTGACAATTACCTCACATAAAACGCGCATTACAGACGCCGGTTCCTGCTTTGTATTATATCTTTTATTGTTATTATTTACTAAACATTATCCTTAAAAACATGTTTATGGTTTCACAGACGCTTTGTTACATCAGACAATCAACGTGTGAATGGTCTTTATTAAGATACAATTTACCTATTTAAACTTGAATAATGGGAAAGTGGACTATAGAACTTGTTCCGCACAAAATATACATTCCGAACAAGAGCGAAATTACGCTTATTGGCACTGAGCCATGACGTTTGTTACCACGTCCAATAATAAAAACACGAAGAGCGTAATAGATAAAGCTTGCCTTAAAAAGCGCCGATTAATCAGATTTCACCGCGGACGCGTGATAAGGTATTAGCGTTGAGTCTACCGCCTCGTACCGCGTATTTAAATGGACGTTGACGTTTAGGCGCATCCCCAAGCAAATGTTAAATCGACAATTACGACGGCGTGACATCATGCATACTCGACAATTACGACGGTGTGAAGTAATGCCCGTTTGACCGGCGCTTTTTTAATTTGACCGGCAATGTTTGTTCGTTGCCGGTCATATGACAGGCACCTTCAAATAATTATTTTGCAGTCTGAAGTGGGGTGCTTTATCAGCTATATATTCGCGGCGTCTATTGTGCAAACATCCATTAGGCATGGAATAGCACGTTTTCGTGTATTCCAATTTGTTTATATACTCGCAGACCCTTTGAAAATAAAAGGTTGTTATTACAAATATAGTGTTGTTAAAATCTTCGAGCGCGAATTCATTGCGTGGCGCGGCGCACACACATAGAGAAACAACTTTACAGTGTACGGGACAAATGATGAGATAATGTTGTTGTTAAGCTATGATGCATTTTGTATATTGTATTTCCGACCTCCCACTTTAAAAAATAATCGGACGCTTTTGCACGATAGATGTGCGCTTTCGGTATGGAGAAACGCATTACGGGTATTACGCCCATAGTTTTTTAAAGGCCTATATACAATATAAGAATAAGAATGTCGCTAGTCTGTGTTGTAATCTTCTACAATAAGGTTGTGTGTATATAAGCCGACCCAATCCAAAAAAATATTTTCTGTTCCGGTTGGGTTCTAACCGTCCGGATTGGAGCCAAAGGTTCGAGTTATACAAAAAAAATGGTTTTCTAGACGTAAACCATTCAGCTTTCATTACTAGCATGGAATAATTGGTGAAACTAATGTTATATTCCAACGGTTTTATGCACGTCTAGGATATCTCATTGCGTAATTACGTAGTTGCGCTTTGATCTCCGCAGTTATAGGTTTAACAGGCAACACCCAACACCAACCCAAATTTAAAAAAATAATTCTAATAACCAAATCTTTGTTTAAAAGAGTAGACATGTGTATCTTTTTGATGAGACGTGCGAATGTGCTGAGCTCACGATAATATTAAAAGAGAATAAACTTTTATTTTATGGCAAGGTCAGCTATTAGTTCAGGACAACAAGTAAAACTGGTTTCTAAACTTCGTAGCTCACACCTGTTCACGCAATTAAAAATTTCCCATTTTAAAATCCTCTGATTTAGTGTTGTTTTTGTTTACCAAATTTAGTTTCACAAAACGATTAATCAGATCATTGCTACGTAATGTCCTATTGATTCTATGCCCGACTTGACTAAATTTATAATAAAAAATGCTATTTAGAATTTAAAACGGAAATGCATTATAATGAAATTTCAAGTACATCCCTACAGCCCCCATTTCTATATAACCCTTAATTATTTCATGCGAGTAACGAAGGCCGAATTGCGTCAGAACAATACCACCTGAGCTCATTAATTGGCACAGACGGTCTCTCTTTAGTTGTGTTGTAATAAACCGGACCTATGGTTTAATCCGGACGGATAGGTCTTCCATGTTAAGCGATTTTTACAGTCCTGACGCTTAATATTAAAACTAGACTTAGAAACTTTCATTTTCTAAGTTTTACTTTCTGTCTTTAACTAACAGCAGAACTTTACGTATTGAAAAAAATAATGGTTTATCAGCGCTTTTGGACAAGTCTTAAAAAAATACATGTGTCTACTCTTTTCGACCTTTTACATGTTGGACCAGAGCCAAACAATCCTTACATACACGTTTTCTCTAACATTGCTTATTATAGTTAAAACTGGTTAGAAAGTCTTGCGTAACCAATACCAAATATTTGAATTCCGTGTTGTTTCGCATGGTAGTATTTCGATATTTAGAGGACTGCGTACATTACACCAACTAGCACAAATAGTTTTATCTTACACCAAACAGAAATCACTTAACTCGCTGTACAAATGGTAGCAATATACCAACGAGCGGATTGGTATTACATTAAAAGCCGCATAGACCACCACCGCTGATCTGGGATTAATATAAATTTAAATAAAACCAGAATTGTTTTGTTTATTGCAAATATCGTTTTCTATATTTGTAAAAGGGGCGAATTAAACCGCATAAACCAGTTTTGGAAAATTAAATTATGCAAAACGCGTGAACTATGAAGTTAAGAAATAATTTTCTTTGTTTTTAATTGATGGCAGACTTTATTATATTAATGAAATATTAGTTACTTTCTCGTATTATCATCGTGAGCTAAGCGCGTTCGCACGAGTCATCAAAAAAATACAGGCGTCGCTCTTTACGACCGGGTGCAGGTGCAAGTTGGACCAGGGCCAAACAATCCTTACGTACATGCTTAGACGAAGTTTGCTTAACAAATTATGTTAAAAGAAACGGCTAAGATTTTCTAACTGTCATAAATACCCAAGCTTCCGCATAATAAACTTTCGCTTCAAAAATATTTCTTTAACTAATTGATAAAAACAGGGGTGCTCCGATGCCCATGGGTATATATATATATATATATGGCTTAAGATAAAAAATGCCAGTCTTAAGTTGCTACTATGACATAAATTAACTTTTCAGAGATTATTTGGAAAATATAAACGATGATTATCTGATAACATCATCAAACAGATGTGAAAACTGGTGCGAGGTAATGATCAAATGTAAATAAAGTGGAAGTGGGTAGTTCGAGCACTAGTCAATAGCTTAGACCTTAGAGACTTAAATTTTAACCGTCGTTTCAATTTTGTTCATCATTCAATCTTAACATGAACATTACGTATCATAGTAGTCTGTGTCTGCATTTTTTGATACAACTGACTAACTAGCGACCAACAATTGGACTAAGCATGTCGGCCTCACTTAGTTTAAAAGGTAAATGCTAACGACTGCTAATACACAATTGTTGGCGGGTTACTTGGGAGGCAATATATTAAAGTTATTTGACTCCCCAATGTTTCCCCTACCAATTGAGTATTTCTAGTCATTTAATATATATAGATCAAAGATTATATACCGACACCAGGTGTGGGTATGACGTAAGCTAATGAGGATATCAGCCAACAACAAAAGCGTGGTTCAGTGTTTTCGTTTAATTACGAAGTTAGTTCAACTGTCACTGTGCGCTCGTAAACTTAATGCAAGGTAAGTAGTTTTAATATCCTACCATCTACATAATTTGTTTAAGCCAAATATGCAATCTTATTATTTTGTAAACACACCATGTATAAATATAACTCATTGGAACTGTCCAAATATGTTATTATTCTGTTGTTAAACTACTGCATATGGTGAATGGGACAACTAATAAACTGCTAACCTAAACCTCTTCAATAACTCCTATGATTCATATCTTTAAACTGATAATTCTGGTGATTGAACCTAGTGATGGGATGAGGTCATTCACATGCAACAACTAAAACCATTCTTTCAATATTCGCAACATTGTGTCCTCAATTTGACCTCTAAGTGTCCATACTGCTACAATGCTACTATTGTTTACCAACACTGGCATTATGCTACACATAATATTTAGTTTGTTTTTACTTATAAGCAATAGATACTTTAAACTGAGGATTTCGAGCATCCAACCTGCTTGCTTGTGAGTGTATGTTATAAACCTCACTAAATACCACAATTAACCATGAAACATTCCATTACAAACCCAAATAGACGTAGCCCATTCAGATTTCTCCCATCTACTGCTCGTAGTAAACCTTTCAAATCGTAGCAAGTTGCTGTCAAGCTCGTCTTTGCCATCCACAAATGCCGGCAACCTCGGCGCTTTAGCCTTTCCGGCAACACCTACAGCAGGTGGGCTCCTCGTAGCGTTTACCTCAGCTATCTGCAACTCGATTTTCTTTAGGTCTAACTGATATTCCTGTTCGGCTTGAATTTTACGTTCCTCTGCCTCACGCACTTCACGTCTCTCCCTACTTCTTTCCTCGCGCTCTATTGCTTGTTGTTCGCTAATAAATTTCAGCAGCGTTTCATCTGCCAACCCCAGTTGCTTACAAGCTTCAATTAACTTTTTCATGTTAAACTGTTCTTTTTCTACTACAAACATTTAAATAGCACGACAATAATTTTTAGGAATAATAATAAATATCCCGGACATGCCCCCAGATGTCGCGTTTCAAGTCTTGATTCCTGATAGACGTGACTATTGTCGGTTACTAAACTCTAAAGGACTGCAGTTAATCTTAAGCGCGAACAGAATTACACACAACTTCAATTTGCAACACAACCGCTTTGTTAACTGTACATTTTTCAACTGCCACGTCTCATGAAAAACATCAAAATGAACGACAAATACTTATGCATTGTGACGTCACATAGCCACAGTAATAATTTGAAAAACACAACGTTTTAAAGTAGGTTGCGCAATACAAAAACATAATAATACACTCTAGTTTGTGACATATAGTATTAGCTATTGTGTTATGAATATAGTATTAGACTGTAAAGTTTTTTATTTCTATTTGGTGGGTTTAAATTCCTTGCATTTTTGGACGCTTGTCGGTTTTACGTTATTGTCTTGTTTCGTTGATTATTTGATTACCTGATTTTATGCATATTTGACTGTGACTTTTTGCTTTAAGCAAGTAGTTCTGTGGTTATACAGTTGTGTAGTTGCATTGTGGCGGTCAAGGATATAGGCCGAGAAAGATTCAAATAAATTGGGCTGAAACGATACATTATGTAATAAATATCATGTATCGTCTCTATTTTGTTGTCGCCTAGTGTAACTTTTTCATATTGAGTTTTGTTTGTGGTGTGAAGTTGTGTTCTTTTAAACCCCTTGTTTAGTTGTCACATTTTGTTTGGTTAACTATGTTGTTTAAGTATTTTCCTTGTTTTCTTGTGTTGGCAAGCGCATGTTTTAATCGAGTTGAATATGTAAGAGATGTTAATATTTTTCTTTGTTATGTTTATCAAGTTCGGATGGTAATCCGAGAACCTTCAGTTTCCGATTGCATAATCAAACTTTGTTCACTTTGTATGAGATATCCCACAATGTATTAGCTTATCAGACATCCCGTTTGTTAAATTTAAAAAAATATATATTAAATTTTGATTGGTAACTCGGAAACCCATTAAATAATAAAAGTGGGTTTAAATATAGTGAGGGTAGAAACATTATTGACTTATTTTAAAATAAGGTTTCTTTTAACCTTACTTTAAAAAAAAGATATTTGCTTCTTTTAACTTACCTTGGTGTTCGTAGATCCCTGTAAACCACGAAGAAAAGTTGTGGTTTCAGGCGCTGCATGTTCATAAGCTTGCACTGTTAAGTTGTGAGGTGCTGAACAGGATTTGAAGGCAAACGCAAGATCACGTGCTTGGGCTGGGTTCGGAGGAACTTTCATTGTTATGTCAGTTGGCAGGCACTGTTCTACTTGTTTTATTATATCTTTATCATCAAGTTCATGCATCCAGCCTGACACTTTACCAAGTAAAGTATTGAAGTTGTGTTTGTTTGGATCAATTTGTTGTCCTGAAATTATATCCAGAATCATTTTATTTTTTTCCTTAAAATCTTTAATCTCTGAAGTTGGGAAGATGAGTTCCAGATCTGCTTTGGAAGTAGAGTTGCAAATGCCGAACAAGAATCTTGCTACAACTTCCCACTGGATTTCTTCAAATATGGAGCCGTAACGATGAAATTGTTCAAATGGCATGAAGAGCATCATGTGAACAGCAGTGAGAAATTCCTGCCACATGAGATGAGAAAAGTAACTTCGCTTATGTCCTTCTAATATTTTCATCCTCATGCCTGACGCTTTGTCAACATATGTGTGCATAAAGTTATTGGCCATTGCTTTGTTGATCTTAACTTTATTAAAGTCTTTTATTTCAAAGACTAGTTTTTGTTTTATGAATCCGTTGAAAGCAAGTTGGCTTAATTTAACCAGTTCTAAGCTGATTTGTTCTTCCGTCATGTCAGATTTCAAATGCTCAGAAGTCATGTAGTGAGATAGTGCATAGATTAAGACTTGCGTCATTGAGGTTATCTCTTTGCCTGTAGATAGACAAATAAGAAGGCAAGCCATGATCAGAATGCAGTTGACCGGGACATAACACAATGCAGAAAGATTCGGTCGTTCCTTAAGAAATTTTTTGATTGCAGGATATCTTTCACCACAGATCTGTATTCCGAGTTCATCTATGGCAATTTGATCAAGGCCCAGCACTTCAAGAACGAAAGTTGGTCGACAATCCTGGTGTATCTGATAGAACTGACCTGGTCTAGAAGTCACAAGTTTCACAGCATTGGGTAGGAGAGTACCATTAAGCAAGTTCTTGATGATGTCCACCGGTTTTGACTTTCCATTCAAAGGACAGTTTTTTGGTGTCCCAGAGAAATTGGCTGCAGCTTCATCCAAACCGTCCATCACAATGACAACATTTGGATTATTATGCAACACATTAATCAACTCTTTGTTTTCCTTGTCGCAATGAAGCCAGTTGCTCAAGCTATTGTCAGTTAGAAATTGAAAAGGTGATACTTTTTCCTCAAAGTTAACATTTTTTATAGAGATGTAGAACAAATATTCTGTTTCTGGTAGAATCATTTTATCCATTATGGATTTGGTGACCATCTTGCTGGTTGTAGTTTTCCCGACGCCGGGCAGACCAATCAACATTGCAGTGTTACCATGTTGTTTGATGTACTTTGCTTTAGCTTCATCAGTTGTAGACGTTGGTGCAGCTCGTCTTGCAGTTTCTTTAGCTTTATCAAACAGTTGGTTGATTGTAATCCTTGATCCATCTGTGGTGGGGATCAATAGATCGTGTCGATGCTTCATATGTGTCTCCCAGTCATAGTCGTCCCCATGAATAATATGGTCCTGATGGACTTCAGTGATTTGAAGTTTCACTCTCGTGATTTTACGTTCAAGTTGAATTGGCAGGACGGTTTCTCCGACAATTTCTTTAGCACGGACAGTCAACTTGTTTTTTAGTTCTTCAGCTGTAAAAATATAAAGATGGTAAATATATAGACCTGCCAGATTACTAGTTTAGGCGATTCACTTATGGTAAAAATACAGGGACGTGTAAATTCATTTGAAGTAAAGTGTGCAAAACACATTAGTGATACCTAGTTAGATATGCTACATTTAATTATTCAATTATATTCAGAATTGCTAATATGTTCTAGATGCAGATTGCCAATTATAAGTCGGGCAATTAGGCAAATTGGCCCTGCGTTAAAGGGTTTGGTGGGTGGTCGTTCTGTTGCGGTTGAACGGGATTCGGTTCGTGATCGCGGCATCACTGACCCTGGTACTGAGAGGCGACAGTGGTCTCATTCACGGTTACATCACAGACATACACACCAACACCCACCCACAGACAGAATGATAACCGAATATACTGCTTGATTGTTGTGTTTGTTTTTGCGCCCAAGTGTCCTGTGTTAGTTTCGCAGATGCAACGGACGGAATGCTCTGACCTGTGGAGCCGTGAACGTTCTCATTTCTGCAGCAGGACAGTCGATATGCAACTACATGGGTTTGATCGATCCTATTTATTTAAAAGTTAAAAACACATGGAAGAAAGGATGTATTTTGCATATTGCCTGATCTGCGGGTTTATTTAATCGATGTGTGTGTTTTGCCGACCGCAATCTGTTGTACGTGGATAATGAGTTTAGAAAGCTGTCGTGCCTCTAATATTTTACCGCCACGAATAATTTTGTCTTCTTAACAGTAATTAACAAAGGCCTTTACGAATAATCTATAGTGTAGGCCTACTGGTATCGCAACTTTGCCCTTAGGTAAGCTTCTTGCATACATGGGGAACAGTATATAAAACCCAACATTTCCATTTCATAATATAACCTACATAAGAAACTTAACTAACGTACCGATTTGCTGATCGCCATATAACCAATGAATAAATCTATCTATTAAAGTCTGAACTATAGATTCTGTACCGAAGTCAAAGGTCAGTTTCGTTCAACAGCTACGTGGCTACTAATACAGTAGGCGTCCTCTAGGTAGCAAAGAATGAGTCTACATATTGCGTGGTTAGGCTCAAACCAAAGGCTAAGGCTAGTAATCAAACCCCCTTAGCATAACTCTAACCGAACCTAATAAATAACAAAAGCCTCTCTCCACTGGATACAGCCCAGCAGAATTATTAATGGGTAGAAGAATTCGAAGAACCTTACCCGTGTTGTCGTTAAAGCTAGATCCAGAGTGGTCATATATAAAAGACTTTCGAAGAAAAAACAATATCACGAAGCACCAACAAAAACAAAATTATGACAAACGTCAACGCGCAAAATCTTTACCACCATTGGAAAAGGGAATTTCATTGTGGATCGATCCACACAGGGAATTAAAAGACGGTATCGTTGTGTCACCCTGCGTGAACCTCGTTCATACACTGCTCAAACGGAGGACCACACTCTGCGACGGAATCGCAGTCAACTGGTTCCTGTTCCTATGCCGGCCGATGGTCGCAGTTCGGCTACTTTACGTTCACGTTATTGAAGACTAAGACTTCTTTTGCCTCCCAATCGTTTTATGTACTATGAATAAGTTGTGTATTTATGTTCATATTGTGTTTTTGAACTTTATCTTACCTTTAAAGAGGAAATGTATACCTTGTGTTAGGCGTTACTATTTTTGACCTCTCTTAACTGTAATACTTTATAAAGGGGTATGTAGAGTTAATACGTCACTGCAGTTTTATGCACGAGTGATTTACCTTTGTATAAGTTTAACATCTCGTCCTCCGTCGCTCTCTTTCGTTCTTACAATACAGTCCTTGAACTGCATAGCGCTAGTTCGCTATATCGCTACACCCACCAAGTTAATCGGTGGGGCTGTTTTTAGATATTTATGTCTTTTTCCTTAATGACAAAACCCATATAGATTTATAACAATTTGTGCCTCGCCCAAGAACACAACCGACTAGCTATCAATCAGTTTCGGATCTGCACCCTATAGGTTATTTGTTTTAGGGAATTCCTAGTGTGCTTCAGGACGGACTCTTTACGGCTTACCGTAGAACCAAGAATCGTACAGCAGGATTCTTCTTCTTTCCAATGATGCTAAGATTGTGTTTGAAGACCTACTACCAAAAGTCGAGTTATGTAGGTTAATACTCGCGGGGGATAATAGTACATAAGGTTCGCGAAACAATCGGTTGGCTCTTTTTTCAAAAACCATCAAAAGAAGGGTGTGCGTAAACGGGTCTATTGCGAAAAATAAAGGAGATTAGGACTTAATTTTTGGATATGTTATAGCTGGGTAATGCCTTCTTAATTTGATATAAAAAATAAATACTATATTCGTACAATTAATTGGTTTATTATACGATCGCTTTTTGGTCACATTCGGAAGGTTAATACACAAAGCATGATGAGGATGGATATTTGCTTTGTAATTGGTCGTGTAGTAGGATTCTTCCTCTTTCCAATGGTGCAAAAATTGTGAAAATAGCCCAACTACAGGCGGATTTATTGCATTATATATAAACACCGATACTGCTGGGTGGTGGTTTATCATAAAAGGGAAAACCCCGCACGTCATTGCCTTTTTTCTCTCTCTCGCTTCTCCGTTTCGATCCGAGCTGTACGGAGCATCGTATACTAGCCCCCAATTTTCTACAAAACGCTGTGGTAGACATGCTTTATGTACAAAAAAACTACATAATTTTTTTTAACTATAGAATTTTTCTAACTATAGAATTTTAAGTTTCTGCTTGTCAGTCTGTCTTGCTTAAATCTTCCTTTGTTTTGGATTTATATAAACTGTATACATAACACTAACACTAATAGTCTATACTGGATTTTTGGGTTCAATTGCATAAAAGTTATGCAAATTCAGTCCATTTTAAATATTAAATGGCAACACTAAAACCGAAAAAGAAGAAACTGAGGAAAATGACTCAAAAAAAAGAAGAAAAAAAGTTAATTCTAAGCAAAAATATGAAAAGCACGATTTCTATCGGTCTTATTAGGGATGTAGAGGCTGTATGACATCAAGCAATTTCTAGGAGATAATTGTTCATGCGGAACGACAAATCTTTTTTTCTTTTTTTAGAGGTTGAAGAATCTTCTTTTTTCAAAAATATACAGTGCCGGTCAGCTCATATGGTACCACTTTCAGTAGCACGTCAAACTGTCAGGCGAAATGTGATGGATTCGAAACCAAATGCTGGCTATTCGGTTGTGTGGGCTATGCACTAAGTTGACATTGCTTGAAATCTTGGGCTATGCACTAAGTTGACATTGATTGAAAACAAGTGGAATAATAGGACAACACTGAAAGGAGGGAAACTGCTTACACTATTCGTAGGTAAACTAACACTGTTCTGTCCCCAGCTTAATTTTTACGTCATTGCATGCATCACCAATTGAACCGCATGATCGAGTATGCGATGCATGCAATACGTGGCCAGTCCTCCTTTTACATTTCAGTTTTTATGGTAGTTCTGTAGTTCACAGGAGGGTTTAAAGGCACAAATTTCAGGTGGATAAAATGTGTTTTATGCTATACCGTAGTAATTTTTATATATGTTCTCCATAATAGGATCATCAAACTGAAGAAGGCGGTCTTTCATAATCCCAAACTCTCGGCGTTTCCTGGATATTAAGGGAGCCTTCTGCCACTTTTAATTGCTTGATTTGTTTTGTTTAACGCGAGTTGATGGTCTTAGATCGAAACCTACGTGCAATGTGGAAATTAATCCACTTATAATGGTATCCGTACTAGGTGGATGCTGGCAGACACTCTCCACGAGTATCTCCACAGCGTGCAAGCCACCTTTTCGGGGAGTTTTAATTCCAGTATCCTAAAGTAACCAAACAGCTTTACACACTTTCTCCAGCGGATGAGGCTGGAAACTGTGCTGGCTAACCGCACTACTACAGAGTAATACAATTTTCCGAAGGCGCAGACTGTTGCCATTCGAATGTTTTAATTAGTAAATGGAAATAATTCTAGCAGCACAGAGAGGTAAATAAAGGCTCCTTTCATACTTTAATCAAATAGAATCCATGATAGTTCCTCTGCAAAAGTAACATTTTAATAAAAGAGTCATCCGGTAGATAAACCATATGCTAAAACACCGAACAGCCACAGCAGAACTGCATGGCTATACCGAGAGGAAACAGGTCGAAAAAAGTTGCCCACAACGGGAAATCCTATCCCCGTTGCTATAGGAAGCTCCTGGTGGACACTCTACTACGCCAATTCACTAGTCAAGAGGTTGCATGCCACTGGAAGAGGTCTGGTTACTTAGTGTGCCACAAAAAAAGTTATATTGACATCTGTAACCAAGCAATGGAAGATATCCATCTTCTTTTATTGCCAGTGGATTAACGTTTCTGCACTGTCCATTGCAGCTTTCTGCGTAAACAGTAGGCCTAGTGATCTGTTCTTTAGATCATCACTGGTCATGCAAAATTGGCTAAGCACCAATTCATCCTCATGCGCATGTCATGTGCAACCTGTCCCTTCTGCCAAAAAGAAGCTTTACACCATGTTGGCCACTGTTAAGCATTTGTTCGGACCAGATGGAGAAATTTTAGAGTTTTTAAAACTGATGATCTCGCATCTATCCCGGTCAAGCATTTAGTCAGGATCCATGATAGCTCGGGGAGCTGGAGTAATGAGCCTTCTATGGGATAAATTCCCGGTTCCGGAGTTAACGTGGACCCACCTATAATAATGTAATGTAGATGTAACATTTTAGAGATGTTGAGTGTCTTATACGAACATAACAACTTTACTCGCAAACATGGATATCAAGTTGGGATAGTTTACTCATTAGTTTCTGCAGTAACATAGAATAACATAGCAGTAACATAGAACTTTGTATAAGATATTCCATGTGTGATTAGTTAACACTGGATATATAGCGTACGCTCTCTATTTTAATAGAATTACATGTGATTATTCTTATTTTATTATATAATAAGGCTTAACTAAGTTGGATTTTTATAGTTTTTTAATAGAAATGTCTTATTTAATCAACACAAAGCGTTTTATACTTTTTTAGTAATAATTTCATTTTTAATTATAGTTTTTAATGATAATTTAATATATTTTTTTTATTATTTTTACACCAAGTTTTTTTGCAAGTTATGTAATGGGATAACAAATATTTTGAGAATTTAACATACTTGGTCATTAGGCACAAAAAGCCGAAAACAATATAGAATAGGATAATTATTTTTATTTCCGTGAATGGAAAAACCAGGGGGTTTACACACGGGACCAGTTTCGTAGCTGCAACCTTTCGGCTAAAAGACGCCGCACTAAACAACCAGACTACCTGGTCGGATGAATTTTAATATGAAGATATATTAGTGATAACGCTAATAAAGCTAAAACCTGAGCCCATTTTCACTTTTTCAACAAAGCGAGAATTCCCCATTAAGTTTTTAAACATAAAGAGTGAGGCAAGCTTTGAACATGCATGTCACCAGCAAAACAAAGAAGTTGTTTCAAATGAATTCAAGGGGAACCACTAACAGCTCAAAGAAATCATGCTTGAAACCCGCTTGAAATGAAACAGTTTAAGTTGAATGAGACGTATCGGTTGGAAGTCTAAATTATCTCCAGTCGCACTTTCGGACATTATTTGGTCTTGTAGCAGTGAGATAAATCGCGCTATCAATAAACTTAAACGCTACTGTCTTATGGTTTATATATGAAAATATTATAAAGTAATTTAATTCAAGTACATCTGCTTAGATTTATATGTAATATAGTATTACTATTTTTCAGTCAGTGTTTTACTTAAGTACTTTAGTAAAACAATAATATTTATATAATATCTGCAAAATCTTAATGATTAGCTACCATATAATGCGCAAATACCAGGTTTGTCTTGCGTATTGGAAAGTCGGTAACATATGACGAGTTTGACTTTTAATTAGTAAATCGAATGACCTAAATACACTTGTATATTTTACACGCTGTATATAGTTTGAGGCTGATACTAATGGATAGGCAAGTTACCATTCAAAACCTGATATCGATTCTCCATAAAATTATGTAAACTTATGGGTTAATAATAGTAAAACAGAAAAAAAGCTAAAATCTGTAATTTCCCGTTATATTTCAATCATGTAACTTTATTATTCTAACTCTTTATTTAACTTAGTATTCAAACTATGGACGATTATAAACCACAACTCACCAAGTGGGTTAACATCAACAGGGGGAGGTCCCTGATATCCAATATATTGGTTGTTGATGTTAATGTTTTCACCATGTAGATTATCAACATATAGTCCTTCATTGATCACTTGTCCCTGCTCATCTACATCGGTGAGGTTGGATGATGAAGGTTGGTTGCTCTGTGGAAGACTGTGGTTACCGATACTGGTTTTGCAAGCAAAATATTAAATTGTATGTATGGCAATTTCTATTATTAACCTTTAGTAAATGTCACTTGTTTTGTTGCCTACAAAATGTAATAGGTATGTTGCATCCAAACTTCATCCGTTAATGTATATTATAATATGTATAGCGGTTGTTCTACGCCGAAAAAGACACCGCCAGCTTATACGTGCTTTATAAATGTTTTATTGGTTGTTCCAGCCTGTATTATGGGTTTTTGACTAATTATTCTCCGCTTGTAAAGAGTTTTTCACGGAACAATTGAACCGTTCTTACTGGCGGCTTTGTAATTGCCCCAGAGCAATTTTCTTGCAAAGTAAGAGTTTCCCATATAGCCGATAGTAGTTAATAAGAATATTAACGAAACTAACCATCAAACTGAAAGTATGACTGAATGACGTGTTGTTTAACCTTATGCTGAAACACGACTTAAACCTTTAAGTTAAGAATGCGTACTGAACCACTAGAGCAGGGGTCAGCAACCTACGGCCCGCGGTCATCCGACCCGAGACATCTTACTGAATAATTATAGAATACGGCCGGCCCACTGTGTCATCTGCAAGCTTAGATCTTAATGAATTTTAACAATCTATGCGGCAATAATAAAAATGCGCCTGACCGTGTCTATTGAGAATGTGTGCGTGCAGACAAACAAAATTCTTTGAGAGAAAGCAATAAGTGTATGTGTTTGTTGGCATGCGCATTAGTGAAAGTAGAACAATAGTAATATTATGACGTAATGACACATATTATGATTTGTAACATTATGACACAACAGACATCGTTTTTGCTATTTCATATGTGTTTGCATCGTGTTTTTTACTAACTAAAGTCCAGTACGATAAATAATACTAGGTATTAAACATATATTTTTAATTGATTTCGCAATCTTGAAATGTTATCAAAACGTAGAAAAGTTGATGTGGAGTTGAGAAATTTATTACGGCCCGTCGAGATCATGTTGAGTTTGGTTTTGGCCCGCGACTATGAAAAGGTTGCCGACCCCTGCACCAGACAATCTGTAACACCAGGTAACCCGATTAATATAAGGATCACCATTTAAAAACTGAGCTAGCTTTGACCCCATCCCGGATGTCAAACTTGGAAATATTAAAAAACTATTAAGTTGAATACTTTCTCAGTTAAAGTAGAATTGAAAAGGACAATTGAAGCAAATAGTTAAGCAGACGACGGAAACACAGCAACGCATAACAGAGGAATTGGCGAAAACACGGGAAGCAAATACTTCGAAGTCATCGTTTACTTTAATTTATGACGATATATTGCAAGTCGACGATAATTGCTTCTCGAATCACAACGTTGACTATACGTAACCATCAAACCGGGGAACTCCCTTGTGCTAACCGCCACGTGACCTTATTAACCAGACATTTTTCAGTTCGGGTTTTGTCGATTTAAAAATCGAGTTTCTTGTTTTGGTGTAATTTAGAAAAACCGACCGTTCCGAACAAGAAAAAAACACAATTTTAATTCAAATAACCCGTTTAACCAAGAAAATTTCCCCAAATGGTATTTTACAAGAGGTATCTCCTATATTTGTTACATGTGGAAGCAGCATATGTTAGGTTCCGGTACAACTTAACGGCTTATAATGTAGTCTGCTGGTTTGTCGTCTATTTGGTGGAGGGTCGCTGTGAGCCAGAAAAATGCATATAGCCATGTGTCTACATATGGGGTCGGTACGGAGATCTATTGAATAGCTATAGGCAGCATCGGATCCTAGAACTTGGTCCCGGTCAGTCAGACCAATATTGAATAACCTGGCCCCACAATTCTACACAAGGTTATAAATATTCGGACAAACAAATTAATTTAAGTTCATTACCAGATGCCATGATATCAGTATCGACTTTGTTTCCACAGGTAATCCATGATATCAGGGTTAAAATGTGAAAATAATAAGTTTTAAACCAGCACTAATAATACATGTTACACATTGTGATATAACAATACATATGTATATTGTGATATAACAATACATATGTATTTTGTGACATAACAATAGTCATTCATTATCATCACGCAACAATGCGCATTAATGTTGCAACAAATGACTTTGAAGTTAAAATAACCCGCGTTTAATTGGGTTGGAGTTCACGTTTAAACAATTTCCTCCTAACTGATTTTATTACTTACATGACATATTGCATGTGTGATATTAAGATGTGTATTTTCACACATGTTCCAACCAATATAAGTATTAGCAGAATGCTGACTAAGTGCGATGTAAGTAAGAAAAGGTGGAAAATATTTATTTTTCAAACTCACTCGTTAATTCATTATCGTTTTATAAAAGGAATACAAAATCGAATTTATTATGTCTATTATTATACAAAAGCATTATTCGCGTAAACATTTAGTAGATTAAACGCGCTCAAAACTGATATTTGCAGTTATAGCTCAAACT
>CH002907.1:59019-70607 GCA_000149265.1 Ciona savignyi | reverse complement strand
TGCATTTGTAGGATTCGCTTCACATCTTCAGGATGATAACGAGGATCCACTTCCCATGATGTTGCCCATTCACCTTCTAAAACCAACTGAGGAAATGTAATATTAAGTTATAAACCAGATAGAAGCATATATATGGGTATTGACTCTAATTTACCATTAAAATTCCATATATTACAGTCCTATTTCATCACAGATTGTAATTGCATTTCACATAGTGAAGGTACTATAGCAACCTGTTCATATTTTATTATTCTTGATTAAAGGGATAGCTAATAAATTAACAAATATATTAGACTACATGTTATTTCACTTGGTAGCATTAGGTCTGGAATTCCACCTGAAAACTGGTCCTAACCGTACAGATTGTAGATTTGTGCAATACTGGTTGATTATGTTTTACATTGAAAGGGAATATCCAATTTAGTGAAAACCTTGCAAGGTGGGTGATATATGCATTGGATACGCCGAATACTATCAGAAGGGAATTATTTAATTGTGTTAAAATCATCATTGGTTTCAGTATTTTCACCGTCGATATTCATTGTAATTTGATCTTGGAGCTGGATTGGACAATATTGAGAAGTTTAATTGAATAACCACTTAACAGAGCTATTGTGGTGTATATGAGTGACATGCTCCTTTAATTTTGGTAGACACCAATAATCCAGTGGGTAGAGGAGATATTGTCCACTAATTGTCTGCTGAGTGCCTCGCGCGTGGACACAACCAACGACCGTTAGTTGGTTTGGTTGGCACTGATATCTCGGAAATGGATTAGATGACTCAAACCAAATTATTAAGGAAGTAAAAGCAAATGAATACATAAAATTAATTTAAAATAACCAAGTTTACCAGACTTAACACTGTTTTTCAGTTCAACTGACACATATCAGTGACTATAATTAAAATATTATGAAACCATACATTGTTGTTAACATTGATGTAAGAATTGTTTTGGCATTTTTAGAAAATTATTGAATTTGGAATATTGCTATAAATCAAACTGATTTGGATAAGGAAATCCCTAACACCATATGTGTATAGGATAGGCATTATGTGTGAATTTGAATACCGGAGACCCAAACCATTTCAACTTACAATAATATAATCACACAAAAATATAATCGCATTTGTTGAAGAAAATTATCAATCATATGTACAATACTGCAATATCCCTGCTAACCTGACAGTGGGGACGGGGTAATTTGAAACTTTGTGTAATGTCAATTGTGTTTTCCCATTAATAAATTATAAGTATCATCCCACAATTAAAACATAAATAATAGTAATGGCACAATTTGACATCCGACTGGGATGAATAATTTGCATTTCATCCCATCACTACTTGTGACCAACCCACATATGTCTATCTCTATGAATATCGTTTCCGTTCTGAACGATCGAAATGTACAAGGAAGACTTACCGAGGAAAGTTGTTGAACAGCTTCACATAAGATGATGCAAGTTTGTACGGAAATCCACTTCTCGTCAATTCGTAGACGGCTGACTTTATGCAAATGATCGGCCAAACAACTTGCTGCGTTCTCATCGAATTCAGATTTAATATATAAGACAATCTGCAACAAGGATAAGGAAGTGATTCATATTAATGTAAGTTATCATACGTTGGTTATATGGAACAATGTACCAGATATGACATGGCACTTGCAGTTTGACAAGATCACAAGAATGGTTTTGTAGTCAGTATATATGAATTATCAACAAATGGAACTAAACATCATAATATGAATGCAAGAAATAAAATGCTCATCACTTGAACAGTTACTTCATCGCGATACACTCATATGATTTATGTGGCGCATAATATTAAATGTAAGCATCATATGATCAACAGAAAAGTTGTTCAGTAATAAATTTTCTTTTTATTTGCATTGGTAAAATTTCGATGACGTCATACATTCTGCAATGACGTCATGTGTTACTATTTAGATCAACAAAATCTATCTTTTTTTCTAACTTACAAACAAAACAGTATGTAGCAAAGTTATTTATGATTATCTATGGAACATATTTGTACTACTCTTTATGTGATGACGTCGTAATACGTAAATCAAAAAAAAAATTTTTTTTTTTTACACTTGCCCAATGAAACACAAACACATAGCCACAGCAAAACAAAACTGATGCAAAACATCTTCAAAAAGGTTCTTCATCGCTAGAACTACTCAAAAATGAAGCACAACTGCTTTCAGAATCATTATCAGCCAACAAAAGGACAGCTTCCTCTGTTTTTACCCTCCATAAGCTTAAAAAATAGCCTAATCCAAAATGTTCAAGTCAAAAACGAATGGATTGTTTTCAAACTAACCAAGCGAACCATGACGACAATAGTTGAAAACTAATCAGGGACTAAAACTAATTAAAACAACCAAAACCACACATATATGTATACATTTTTTAAGACTCAAATAACTAAAAAAATTCAAATGCAAACCTATATATCATCTTATATTGGTAAACGCAGAAATTATTCAGCTCTACAGCGCCATCTCACTGATCAAAATCGGCCGTATACTTTTCCACTTATGTCATTTTCGGCGCTGTCGACTTGAGTCGACAGCGGCAGTTAAAGGGTTTTAAACAACCGAGAATGTTTTTACAAGAATGTAAAAATATGAAATCAAGACTGTCAACCATGTATTTATCATTAATATTTGTAAAAGCACTGCAGTACAGTTGTGCAATTATACACATCCGTAATAAATCAGTGATTGATGTTGAGCCACATGAAGTATGGTTCCCAATATTTACCTTGTTCGGTCGATCATTAATAGCTGTGCACAAATCCTGCATACAATCGTTTAGTTGTTTGCAATCCCATAATGTAAGTTCATCAATATGTTGAATATGAGGAACCAGGTATTCAGCTACATTTCCCAGCTCTGTTCCTTTCAACTTTAACTTCTTTATCTAGAATAAGACTTTTTATTTCTCACCAAAGATTTAAATTGTTTTATCAATAATATTATGAAAGATGTCCACCATGCTGTTCATTGTACATCAGTGTGATTCATATGGTTTGGTGAGCAAGAGCTCTAGTGGTCGGAAAATTTGATTTCGCTACGAAACTATATTTCATGAAGGAGATTTGTGGTGACTTATTCCAAGCAGCAATTTCTAATGAATTAACTGTTACATGGTTAGCCGGCATAAATACTGGTGTTACGGGTAGGTGCATTTGGCTACTTAAACCTTAGCTATAAGTACAGCTTAACCAACCATAAATACACTATTATTATGTGCATGAAATAAATGAACATTTAAGTTTAAAATTATTAGGTGGAGAATCTGAATATGTCATGTCGCGATAATTCGCGATAACGACCAATACGGTTGCATGAAAGACCAAGTGTGTGTAGTGACATTTTGTGACCGAAATTATTAGCAATTTGTAATTAGGGCAATTTATAAATTAAAGGGAAACTAAAGTCGATTCTAGGAATATCTTAATAAATGGAAAAAATACGCTGATAACAAAAATCAAATCAGTTTCTTCCAATATTTTTTTGTTAAAAAGTTATGAGCAGATATGCAATTCATTTTATGTTAGGGGATTTCCCGTATTACGTCATTGACGTTGTTGAGATTTCGTGCCTATATGCATTGTATACAATCATGTGCTAGTTTAGAGGGGAATTAGTAACAGAAGCGCCTGCAGGAGTGTTGTATTTTTGTTTTTTTTTATAGAGACATAGCATAACACTTGTCATAGGCCTATAGCCTAACTGAACCAATGTACGCGCGTGACAGCTTACCTTAAGCGCGGTCATTCAGGCCTGCACGGTCCTGGACCTATATATCATAAATCATAAAAGTGGAGACAGAACAAGAAAACTAGAAGCCTACTGAACCAATGTACGCGCGTGACAGCTTACCTTTAGCGCGGTCATTCAGGCCTGCACGGTCCTGGACCTATATATCATAAATCATAAAAGTGGAGACAGAACAAGAAAACTAGAACAGAATGCATTAAACTGTAACTGCCAGCAATTTATAGAAATAAACCAGCCATCAAGCAAAGGCTAGACTATGCGTTGGGAACAGCCTATTTCTTTCATTTTTTACCTTGGCTGTTTGTATGTTTTGCTGTTGTGTATGTGGTGCATTTAATGTCTGCTGTTATTGAAACTGAGCATTAGCCTACGGAATAAGAATACCACTTCTTGCATAAACCAGTTATCCACAGTAGCTGATGTGTAGTCCGACAATAAGTACACAACAAGCACTCAGATACGTAAGTGAAGAATATATATAAAAAAAACCTCTACTTAACTACCCAAATAAGTTAAAAAGAATATACCTTTTCCAATTCAGTTCGTAAAGGAAGCCACTGAGAAGAAAGAAAGAGTGATTAGAGCATATTGTTTTGCTCCGGAATGTACAAATTTCTATTAAAGCACACGAAATTCCAATTCACCTGTGCACTTCCATCGATTTCCTCACAACGACAAAAAAAGGATGAAGCAATGGATACAACAATGCAAGCGTTCTAAATTACCTGGAAAAAGAACCGCAGTGTGTAGTGCACATTTTTGTGACAAGGATTATCATAGTAAAATTGTATTTGACTCCAATGAATTGGCCAAGATGATGAAAACAAACCGCTGGGTGAAAAATACAGTTCCAACAAATTTTCATTTTAATTCAGGTTAAGGAAAAATACCTTGCCATAGAGTCTTTGTTGAGATCAACTATTCCACCTACATCTAGTGATGCATCTCAATCTAAACTTGCTGATTCTGAAGTATGTTCAGTCTTATAGTGTTTTTGAATTACGGTACTATTTTAATGCAGTGTTGAAATTGATATTAAAATTTATAATTTATTTGTAGGAAGCTGAAGAATCTGAAATGGAAGAAACCAGTTCTGTAGAAATAAGTACCACAGGATCTCTGGTGTCATTTATTTTCAAACCCATATAGCTTGGTTCATAAGCATATGGCTGAATTTGTGTTGTTTTATTGTGTACAATAAAACTTCTTTCATCCATGCCAGAATGCTGAAACTGTCATCCATTTTAGTGTTACAACATTAACTTAAATTTACTCTAGAAATGAAGAAAACAAAAGTAATTTGTTAAAACTCCTTCTGTTACTAATTCCCCTCTAAACTGGCACATGATTGTATACAATGCATACAGGCCGATTGTATACAATGCATATATATTCGTTTTGCCGTCTTTTCCTGTTCCCGTGTCGCTATTTTATCCGCTTGCCATTTTTAAATACTAGGGCAAAAAATTAATAAAGTAAACTAAAACTAAACTAGGCACGAAATCTCAACAACGTCAATGACGTAATACGGGAAATCCCCTAACATAAAATGAAATGCTTATCTGCTCATAACTTTTTAACAAAAAAATATTGGAAGGGTGGTACATGAAATGAAATGTGTTTCATTTTACAGACATGCATACAAACACGAAGAGCAAACGCGCTTATCCAGCTGTTTCATGTAACACCCGCGTACAGTCGAGGTCTGTAACAGTCTGCACGCACTCCCTCTCAGACAAGGTCAGTAACGCTTTAACGATTATGCCATCATGACCCTAAGTTAATCATGCCATGGAACGCTCAGTCATTCAGTCTAATACGCACATGAGTGTTAAACGAATATTGTTTTCTCGACTGCCCGCCCTTGAGGCATTTTCAGTGATGTAGCCTACGAGGCATCACTCGTTTCGTCTAATTGTTCTTTTACGCAAACGATGCGCGTCGTTCACGCAGTTATACTCGTTCTTACCGCGTCATATTATTGTTTCTTCTCGGGCCAAGTATATTGATTGCCCCACGACCCTAGTGTTTGCGCTCAGCCTGTGGAAATAAGAGAGCATATACGTCATACGACGTCTATCAAACAGCTTATTGAACCATACCAGCATACTTTTGTATAGCTATGGTTATCTCCCCGCATGTAATAAGCAATGTCTAATTGTCTGATAGACTCTTAGTCAATGTGTCGGATGTTCCGAATATATTTCGGGTGTAAAACAGGAGTTTACAAAGTACACCGCACAGTTTAATGACGTTATACGACATATGTTTAATTGCCTCTGTCTATTGCTGGAAATACTCCCGAGCGAGTTTATTTTCGTTATCCTGTGGTGAATCGCTGGTTCGATTTGTGAACATTGTTTCTTTTTACACAATTTTTGCTTATGTCTATGTAAACCTGGTAATTGCTGGAAAACTATTTGCGTCATATTTATGACCCATTGCAGTAAGTTTAGTTGGTGCAATGTCCGCTGTTTTTATTACAAACGCGACCCATTCAACACAGTTAAAATAGCCATCCACACCTTAAAAATTTTTAAATTAAGCGAAAATTTAATTAAATTGGTACAAAGCTATCTAGTTTTGTACGTTACAGAAAATCCTGGATAAAATATGATAAACTGAACATAATATTTGGATCAAAATCTCTAAATGTTTAGACGAGACTGGTAGGTTACACTTATTAAATTCACAACGGCCTAGATTGGAAGAAGCAAGTCGAGAAACTGTCGATAAGAATAGCAAGTCGGAAAGAATCCCCCACGCATCGGGTGATGGTGCGACGAAGGGCAGTGATGTCACTTTCTCTTTCACTAAACTGAACATCGGCGCGAAAACGTTTGACCCAAACATTAACGCTGTAGTCTTTGTGCCCAGAAAGATAGTGGAGATGGCTGAGAATTCCCCAGAAGCCGAGATAATAAGCTCCGGACACGAATTACTTGGCGATGGAAAATGTTTTTTGTAAACATATCGCAACCGAGATGGAGTATGACACGGAGATAGTTGACGAGGTATTGACTGAGGAAGAGCCGCAACTTAAGAAAGAGGAGCATGTTGCTCCACTATCAGCAGCATCTCTTCCAGAAAAACTGTAAGTCAGCAATCGGTGGTCAGTCCGTGCGCCTCCTTGGGATGGTGGACAAACGCAAATTGTTGTACGAAAGAGACGAAGGAAAAGCAGTCGAAGTAGGACGGGCGTCCGAGGCGGATATAAAACATTTCACAATTCTCATTGCACCAGGAACTACGAGTTTTGTGTCGAACAGGATCGAGAAGAGTGGAGAGGTGGTTCGTGTGTTTAACCCAGTGAACTTTGCTGTCGCCCGAGTAAGGAGACCATCGTGGCTAGCAATAAGGTGGGTCTACGACCCTGGCGGTTTATTACTGGTTGAAAGGGACAATGCAAACTTTAACAGATAATTTTTTTTGTGAATTTTAAGGGTCCACAGGCGACCGGCGAAACTGAGAATAACCAACACTATACAACAAACCCTTCTAGAAAATCCACATAAACATAACCATTTGCAAACAAGAAGGAAGGAAATGTCCAATCGAGGTCCAACTTTTATTAGCTATTGTGTAATGAATATAGTACTAGCAGTTGTGTTATGAATATAGTATTAACTGTTGTGTAATGAATATAGTATTAACTGTTGTGTAATGAATATAGTATTAACTGTTGTGTAATGAATATAGTATTAGCTATTGTGTAATGAATATAGTATTAGCTATTGTGTAATGAATATAGTATTAACTGTTGTGTAATAAATATAGTATTAACTGTTGTGTAATGAATATAGTATTAACTGTTGTGTAATAAATATAGTATTAGCTATTGTGTAATGAATATAGTATTAACTGTTGTGTAATGAATATAGTATTAGTTATTGTGTAATAAATATAGTAATAACTATTGTGTAATTAATATAGTATTAGCTATTCTGTAATTAATATAGTATTAGCTATTGTGTAATGAATATAGTATTAACTGTTGTGTAATGAATATAGTATTAGACTGTAAAGTTTTTTTTATTTCTATGTGGTGGGTATAAGTTCCTTGCATATTTGGACGTTCGTCGGTTTTACGTTATAGACTTGTTTCGTTGATTACTTGATTACCTGATTTTATGTATATTTGGCTGTGACTTTTTGCTTTAAGCGAGTAGTTATGTAGTGGTTCTGTAGTTATACAGTTGTGCAGTTGCATTGTGCCGGTCAAGGATATAGACCGAGCAAGATTCAAATAAATTGGACTGAAACGCTACATTATGTAATGAATATCATGTAGCGTCTCTATTTTTTGTAGCCTAGTGTGACTTTTTCATAATGAGTTTTATTTGTGGTGTGAAGTTATGTTCTTTTAAACCCATTGTTTAGTTGTCGCCTTTTGTTTGGTTAACTATGTTGTTTATGTATTTTCCTTTTTTCTGTTAATATTTTTCTTTGTTATGTTTTAAGTTCAGATGGTAATCCGGGAATCCTTCAGTTTTCGATTGTATAACCAAACTTTGTTCACTTTGTATGTGATATCCCACAATGTACACAAATATATATTTATCCCACAATGCTAATCATACATCCTGTTTGTTAAGTTAAAAAAATATTAAATTTTGATTGGTAACTCGGAAACCCATTAAATAATAAAAGTGGGTTTAAATATAATGAGGGTAGAAACATTATTGACTTATTTTAAAATAAGGTTTCTTTTAACCTTATTTTAACAAAACATATTTGTTACTTTTAACTTACCCTTATGTTCGCTGATCCATGTAAACCATGAAGAAAAGTTTCAGGATCATAAACTTCCACTGTTAAGTTGTGAGGTGCTGAACAGGATTTGAAGGCAAACGCAAGATCACGTGCTTGGGCTGGGTTCGAAGGAACTTCCATTGTTATGTCAGTTGGTAGGCATTGTTCTACTTGTTTTATTATATCTTTATCATTAAGTTCATGCATCCAGCCTGACACTTTACCAAGTAAAGTATTGAAGTTGTCTTTATTTGGATCAATTTCTTGTGCTGAAATTATATCCAGAATCATTTTCTTTTTTTCCTTAAAATCTTTAATCTCTGAAGTTGGGAAGATGAGTTCCAGATCCGTTTTTGAAGTCGGGTTACAAATGCCAAACAAGAATCTTGCCACAACTTCCCACTGGAATTCTTCAAATAAGAAGTCGTAACGTTGAAATTGTTCATATGACATAAAGAGCATCATGTGAACAGCAGTAAGAAATTCCTGCCACATGAGGTGAGAAAAGTAACTTCGTTTATGTCCTTCTAATATTTTCATTCTCATGCCTGATGCTTTGTCAACATAAGTGTGCATAAAGTTATTGGCCATTGCTTTGTTGATGCCTACTTCCTTGAAGTCATTTATATTAAACACTAGCTGTTGTTTTTCAAATCCGTTGAAAGCTAATTGGCTTAATTTAACCAGTTCCAAGCTGATTTGTTCTTCCGCCATGCCAGATTTCAAATGCTCAGAAGTCATGTAGTGAGTTAGTGCAAAGATTAATACTTGCGTCATTGAGTTTATCTCTTTGCCTCTAGATAAACAAATAAGAAGGCAAGCCATGATCAGAATGCAATTGACAGGAACATAACACAAAGCAGAAAGGTTAGGTCGTTCCTTCAGAAATTTTTTGATTTCAGGATACCTTTCACCACAGATCTGTATTCCGAGTTCATCTATGGCATTTTGATCAAGGCCCAGCACTTCAAGAACGAAAGTTGGTCGACAATCAGGGTGTATCTGATAAAACTGACCTGGTCTAGAAGTCACAAGTTTCACAGCATTGGGTAGGAGAGTACCATTAAGCAAGTTCTTGATGATGTCCACCGGTTTAGACTTTCCATCCAAAGGACAGTTTTTAGGTGTTTCAGAGAAATTGGCTGCAGCTTCGTCCAAACCGTCCATCACAATGACAACATTTGGATTATTATGCAACACATTAATCAACTCTTTGTTTTCCTTGTCGCAATGAAGCCAGTTGGTCAAGCTGTTGTCAGTTAGGAATCGAAAAAGTGATACTTTTTCCTCAAAGTTAACATTTTTTATAGAGATGTAGAACAAATATTCTGTTTCTGGTAAGATAATTTTATCCAGTATGGATTGGGTGACCATCTTGCTGGTTGTAGTTTTCCCGACTCCGGGCAGACCAATCAACGTTGCAGTGTTACCATGTTGTTTGATATACTTTTCTTTAGCTTCATCGGTTTTACACCTTTGTGCAGCTTGTCTTGCAGTTTCCTTAGCTTTATCAAACAGTTGGTTGATTGCAATCCTTGATCCATCTGTGGTGGGGATCAATGGAACATTACGCTTCATATGTTCCTTCCAGTCATAGTCTTTCCCATAAATAATATGGTCCTGATGAACTTTAGTGATTTGAAGTTTCACTCTCGTGATTTCACGTTCAAGTTGAATTGGCAGGACGGTTTCCCCGACAATTTCTTTTGCATGGACAGTCAACTTGCTTTTCAGTTCATTAGCTGTAAAAAAATATAAAGATGGTTAATATATAGACCTCCCAGATTACAAGTTCAGGCGATTCACTTATGGTAAAAATACAGGGACGTGTATAGTCATTTGAAGTAAAGTGTGCAAAACACATGAGTGATACCTGTGTTAGATATGCTGCATTTAATTATTCAATTATTTTAAGAATAGCTAATATGTTCTAGATGCAGATTGCCAATTATAAGTCAGGCAATTAGGCAAATCGGCCCTGCGTTAAAGGGTTTGGTGGATAGTCGTTCTGTGGTTTTAGTGGGTGGATCGCGGCATCACTGATCCTGGTACTAAGAGGCGACAGCGGTCTCATTCACTGTTACATCACAGACATACACACCACCACCCACCCACAGACAGAATGATAACCGAATATTCTGCTTGATTGTTGTGTCTGTTTTGGGGCCCAAATGTCCCATTTTAGTTTCGCAGATGCAACGAATGAAAAGCTCTGACCTGTGGAGTCGCAAACGTTCTTATTTCTGCAGCAGGACAGTCGATATGCAACTACATGTGTTTGATCGATCCTATTTATTTAAAAGTTAAAAACACATGGAAGAAAGGATGTATTTTGCATATTGCCTGATCTGCCGGTTTATTTAATCGATGTGTATGTTTTGCCGACCGCAATCTGTTGTACGTGGATAATGAGTTTAGAAAGCTGTCGTGCCTCTAATATTTTACCGCCACGAATATTTTTGTATTCTTAACAGTAATTAACAAACGCCTCTACGAATAATCTATAGTGTAGGCCTACTGGTATCGCAACTTTGCCCTTAGGTAAGCTTCTTGCATACATGGGGAACAGTATATAAAACCCAACATTTCCATTTCATAATATAACCTACATAAGAAACTTAACTAGAGAGTGTCAACCACGTATTTTACCATCACTATTTGTAAAACACATTTTGTACCATATGTATATATATATATGCGAGCAGGGTCCCTAACTACCATATGTATTTTATACACCGGGTATGTAGTTTGTTTCTGCATGCATAAACGCATGGGTCCCTAAGGTAACAATCCGATCTTGATATTATTGTTCCCCACACAATATATGTTAATGTTAGATATGTGCACGTCAGGTCCATGTTAATTAACATTTCAGAAAGTTTTAACCGGACTGTCTTAGTTTTGTTTCTGCAAGCATAAACGCATGGGTCCCATAGTTATTAAACCAAACTTCTTTTCCATGTGCAGTTATAAAAATAATACGCGTGTGAGATTTCCAAACATTTTACCACAAATGTTTTAATTTGAGCTTTTTGTCACGCG
>CH002907.1:36965-58919 GCA_000149265.1 Ciona savignyi | reverse complement strand
CCGATTAAGTTTCATTATTTCGGGGGAATTCCACTGGGCTTAGTAGGCCTACATTAATTTCTGTTTTTACATATCTGAGTAATGTTATCAAAGTTAGATGTTTGTTAGATAATCTAACAAACAGTTTTAGTCCGCTTTGGCGACTCCTTGTTGGAGATGTCGGCAGGATATGGCATGCCTGTTACAATCACGGTTTTGAAACAAGTCGTAATTTTTAGGGTATTTCCCTGATATTGTATTTCTTTTTTCTCAATGGTACAACGTCGGATAGGGGACTAACATTTTAGCCGACCAAGCGCTATGCCCTAAAGAGCTTATTTTAAAAAAATACCGTTTTGGTTTTTCAACTCCCAGGGGAATTCCCCTGGGTATATTACCCAAAATTTTGGTTTCCGCATAATTAGGCCTTGTTGTCTAACAAATGGCAAAGTTTCATTGCGATTCCATTACGTTTTCTAGTAGATGTCGGAGCCACAAGCCATGCCTGTCACAATCATGATTTGAGAAAAAAATCTTTCTTTTTAGGGTATTTCCCCGAGGTAATTTTTTTAATTCTTTTATGTGTTTTATCAGTGACTAATGCACTCACATTTTATTAAATCTAATTTAAATTGGAGCAGCCATTTGAGCGCTATGCGCAAAAAAAGCTAATTATTTTTTAAAAAATACCCGTTTTTGGTTTTTCAACTCACAGGGGGAATTCCCCTGGGTATATTACCCCAAAATTTTGGTTTCCGCATAACTAGACCATGCTGTCTAACAAATGACAAAGTTTAATTGCAATTTTAATACTTATTCTGTTAGATGTCGGGCCACAAGGAATGCCTGTCACAATCACGATTTGAAAACAAAATCTTATTTATTAGGGTATTTCCCTGGGTATTTTTTTAAATTCTTTTAGGTGTTTTATCAGTGGCTAATGCACTTATATTTTATCAAATCTAATTGAAATTTGGAGCAGCCGTTTAAGCGTTATGTGCAAAAATAACTAATTTTTTTAAAAAAACTCCATTTCGGTTATTTACCTCCCAGGGGAATTCCCATGGGTATATTACCCAAAAGTTTGTTTTTTGCATATCTAGGACATAAATTGTCTAACAAATGACAAAGTTTCATTGCGATTCCATTACTTTTTCTAGTATATGTTGGGGCCACAAGCCATGCCTGTCACAATCATGATTTAAAAAAAAATCTTATTTTTTAGGGTATTTCCCTACGTAATTTTTTTAATTCTTTCAAGTGTTATATCAGTGGTTAATGCACTTACATTTCACCAAATTTAAACAAAGAGAGAGAAGCTGTTTAAGCGCTATGCCTCAAAAAGGTAAATTTTTATTAAAAAATACTGTTTTGGTTTTTAACGTCCCAGGGGAATTCCCCTAGATTTATTACCCAAAATTGTGGCTTCTGCATATCTAAACTATGTGGTCTAACAAATTACCGAGTTTCATTATGATTCCATTACCCTTTCTGGTAGATGTTGGGTCCACAAATCATACCTGTCAAGCGTTTGACGAAAAAAAAAAAAAAAAAAAAAAGAAAAAAAAAAAACGGACAAAAACAATATGTGTCCCATTTTTCCAAATGGGACCCATAACTAACGTACCGATTTGCTGATCGCCATATAACCAATGAATAAATCTATCTGTTAAAGTCTGAACTATAGATTCTGTACCGAAGTCAAAGGTCAGTTTCGTTCAACAGCTATGTGGCTACTAATACAGTAGGCGTCCTCTAGGTAGCAAAGATTGCAGTCTACCTATTGCTTGGTTAGGCTCAAACCAAAGGCTAAGGCTAGTAATCAAACCCCCTTAGCATAACTCTAACCGAACCTAATAAATAACAAAAGCCTCTCTCCACTGGATACAGCCCAGCAGAATTATTAATGGGTAGAAGAATTCGAAGCACCTTACCCGTGTTGTCGTTAAAGCTAGATCCAGAGTGGTCATATCTAAAAGACTTTCGAAGAAAAGACAATATCACGAACCACCAACAAAAACAAAATTATGACAAACGTCAACGCGCAAAATCTTTACCACCATTGGAAAAGGGAATTTTATTGTGGATCGATCCACACAGAGAATTGAAAGACGGTATCTTTGTGTCACCCTCGCGTGAACCTCGTTCATACACTGTTCAAACAGCGGACCACACTCTGCAACGGAATCGCAGTCAACTGGTTCCTGTTCCTATGCCGGCCGATGGTCGCAGTTCGGCTACTTTACGTTCGCGTTATGGAAGACTAAGACTTCTTGTGCCTCCCAATCGTTTTATGTACTATGAATAAGTTGTGTATTTATGTTCCTGTTGTGTTTTTGAACTTTATCTTACCTTTAAAGAGGAAATGTATACCTTGTGTTAGGCGTTACTATTTTTGACCTCTCTTAACTGTAATACTTTATAAAGGGGTATGTAGAGTTAATACATCACTGCAGTTGTATGCACGAGTGATTTACCTTTGTATATAATTTTAAAATCTCGTCCTCCGTCGCTCTCTTTCGTTCTTACAATACAGTACTTGAACTGCATAGCGCTAGTTCGATATATCGCTACACCCAACAAGTTAATCGGTGGGGCTGTTTTTAGATATTTATGTCTTTTTGCTTAATGACAAAACCCATATAGATTTATAACAATTTGTGCCTCGCCCAAGAACACAACCGACTAGCTATCAATCAGTTTCGGATCTGCACCCCATAGGTTATTTGTTTTAGGGAATTCCTAGTGTGCATCAGGACAGACTCTTTACGGCTTACCGTAGAGCCAAGAATCGTACAGCAGGATTCCTCTTCTTTCCAATGATGCTAAGATGGTGTTTGTAGAGCTACCACAAGTCGAGTTAGGTAGTTTAATACTCGCGGGGGGTAGTACATAGGGTTCGAGAAACAATCGGTTGGCTCTTTTTTCCAAAACCGTCAAAAGGAGGGTGTGCGTAAACGGGTCTATTGCGAAAAGTAAAGGAGATTAAGACTTAATTTTTGGATATGTTATAGCTGGATAATGCCTTCTTAATTAGACATAAAAATAAATACTATATTCGTACATTTAATTGGTTTATTATACGATCGCTTTTTGGTCATATTCGGAAGGTTAATACACAAAGAATGATGAGGATGGATATTTGCTTTGTAATTGGTCGAGTAGTAGGATTCTTCCTCTTTCCAATGGTGCAAAAAATTGTGAAAATAGCCCAACTACAGGCGGATTTATTGCATTTTATATAAACACCGATACTGCTGGGTTTATTATAAAAGGGAAAACCCCGAAACGTCATTGCCTTTTTTCTCTCTCTCGCTTCTCCGTTTCAATCCGAGCTGTACGGAGCATCGTATACTAGCCCTTAATTTTCTACAAAACCCTGTGGTAGACATGCTTTATGTACAAAAAAAAACTCTAGAAGTTTTCTAACTATAGAATTTTGAGTTTCTGCTTGTCAGTCTGTAGCGGCTGCTTATTTAATATATTAACTTTATAGACTTTACAAGGTAGACGGGTAGCAGTTTAGCTTTATTATTAATTGTTTGTTTGACTCCGATAACGCAACGGTACAATTACAATAATGCATAAGCATAACCGGCTACGTAGGGCTGTAGGGTACGTTAAGCGTATTCCCGCCCTCGAGAGCACCAGAGTCTAGGCTATACAGACTGTGAATTTGGAACACAATGCTGTAAGCCTAGACATCTCCGTGTCTGTGTCTCTCTGATGAAATGATGTCTTTTATATGCGATTTGGCTCCAAGGAAAAAATGCGATGCAGAATATCTAAAAACGCACAATAGATTATTTTTGCGCTCGATACAATGGATTATCTCCGCACGTTGAATTTAGAATATGCGTTGATCGCATCGTGAATTTAGACCGTCCTTCGTCATTTAGCGATTTCTTTTGTTCCTTGTAGTTTTCTTCGAACGATCTCGCCAACAGCCAATTATGTCGGTACGACAAGTCTGTCTTGCTTAAATCTTCCTTTGTTTTGGATTTATATAAACTGTATACATAACACTAACACTAATAGTATATACTGGATTTATGAGTTCAATTTCATAAAAGTTAGGCAAATTAGTCCCTTTTAAATATTAAAAGGCAACACTAAAACCGGAAAAGAAGAAACTGAGGAAAACGACTCTAAAAAAAGGGAAAAAAAAGTTAATTCTAAGCAAAAAATGAAAAGCATGATTTCTATCGGTCTTATTAGGGATATAGAGGCTGTATGGCATCGAGCAATTTATAGGAGAGAGTTGTTTATGCGGAACGACAAATCCTTTTTTTTCTTTTTTTTAAGAGGTTGATTCTTCTCTTTTCAAAAATATACAGCGCCGGTTAGCTCATAAGGTACCACTATCAGTAGCACGTCAAACTGTCAGGCGAAATGTGATGGGTTCGAAACCAAATGCTGGCTATTCGGTTGTGTGGGCTATGCACTAAGTTGACATTGATTAAAAACAAGTGGAATAATGGGACAACACTAAAAGGAGGGAAACTGCTCACACTATTCGTAGGAAAATTAACGCTAACCCCAACCCTGACGCTAATCTCAACTCTAAGCCCCAACCCTAACGGTAATCTCAACTCTAACCCCAACCCTAACGCTAATCTCTTCTTAACCACTAATCCTGCAGGGATTCGCCGTGTTTTTACCACAATTCAAACATCTGCGATAAGGTGGCGTCATCCACTTGAAAACCGCAGAATCATCCTGGGAACGCCTCAATGTATGACGTAATGGAAGAATGTGCGGTTGGTCAACTGATTATGTCGTATTCGTCACGAGTTATCCCAGGCCTGGTCATGTGTGATGAAATGAGACGGGCGTGGGATAGTGCTTGAACTTACTGCACATAAGTGAGAGAAAAAACGAGGCTTTGGACGAACTCGAGGCCGTGGGTGGATACCGAATATTTCAAAACTGGAAAGCATTACCTACTTTAAAATTTAAAGGACGTTGAACATATATATAGCATGAATTGGAAAGACAAAGATGTCATTTAAATCAACACATTTTAAACGAAAAAACTCAAATTAAACACAACACTAATTATAAAACATAATAACTACCACAATTGATCGTTTTAAAACAACCTTATTCGATGGAAAACTGCTAAAAATATGGGCGTCACAAAACAAAAACCATGTTGTTTCTGTTTTGTTTACATGGATGGTTAATACCCCACGGAACCACCACCGCACAAGATGCGAGAACTTGTCACCCATTGTGAACAATCAAACCTCCGTCTGCTCATCGAGACAGATGCAAACGCTCATCAATACTACTGGGAAAATTATTCCGAACATGCCCTTATGGAATACAGTGGAACCCCTTACCTGACCACTATGGGACCGTTACCAAGCGGTCGCGTTAGCGAATTTTGCATCATATGTAGCCAAAACGTCTGCCTTTTTACTATTTTTTACCAAATGCCATTATTTTTATTAGATACTGCAGAATAAATGTAAACAACTGTTAGTTCTGACGTATATCTTATAACATAATCTTTTTAGTTGAGTTAAATTCGAAGTTTTGGACCAAAATATGGTGATCCTGGTAAAGATGTGGTCAAATTATTGAGGTGGTTGCCAAGCAGGGTTCCGCTGTAGCACACAGCTGTCAGTATGCAACACTGTCAACTCCCCGACCTTTGTCGCCAGACACAAAGCCGAGATTCTCGATCTCACCCTGTGCTCTGCCAACCTGCTTTCAAAGGTGAAAAACTAAAAAGTCAATAAAGAAGCCCCCCTTTTTCCGACCACCAGTTCATACGTTTTCGGGTGAACAACTAACATTCCAATCAGCGTAGACTCGATCTTGGAGTCGGATTGGGAGTCAGCACAATCGAGCCACACGCGAGCAGCACCGAGTGATTATATCCTCCTAAAAACGCAACGGTAAAAATACAGAGGCTCAACCCTCCCAGGGAAAGAGTCAAGCAACCATCCAAAAACTGCTGCGAATGTTAACCTGATTGTAAATATGAGAATTACTATCACCTGATTAAAAGAACATCAAATGTTACTCATTTCTAATGGTATGTCCCCACCAAAAACCTCTTAAGGTTTAGACTCCTGCCGAGTGTGAAGAAGCATTGATGTGGATCTTTACGGAAATCAAATAGCGATTTCAGCAGCACTTCATCTGAAACCTTACACGTTCTACTGGATGCACACTTCTTAGAGAACGTTAATAACTAAGGATCACAAACTTTCTCCATTGAGCAATGGTCCTTGTTAGTACATCATCACAGCTTTAAGGATAAAGGCTGCTTGCACATAACTTAAGCCTTTATAAAGTCCAGGTCCTGGTGGAATATATCCAATACGACACTTTCTGCTGCTTTTTTGTTCAGATCTTTGAAGCGTCACTCTTCTGGTGTTTTATCGCATAAACATGGCTGGTCGCGAGAGTGGTTTTCCCACCCGAACCAGGGAAGGAAGACTACTCACTGGCAAAAGCCTATCGACCCCTGAGTCTCTTGTCATTCCTGATGAGTGGCTTTAAGAGACTCTTGCAGAAGGCACCCATTGGACAATCCCCCTACACCCCAGCCAATATGCATTTAGAGCGCGATTTTCTACCAAATATGACAATAGGGTCATCAAACTGAAGAAGGCGGTCTTTCATAATCCCATGCTCTCGGTGTTTCCTGGATATTGAGGGAGCCTTCTGCACTTTTGATTGCTTGATTTGTTTTGTTTAACGCGAGTTGGTGGTCTTAGATCGAAACCTACGTGCAATGTGGAAATTAATCCACTTATAGTGGTATCCGTACTAGGTTGATGCTGGCAGACACTCTCCACGAGCATCTCCACAGCGTGCAAGCCACCTTTTCGAAGAGTTTTAATTCCAGTATATTAAAGTAACCAAATAGCTTTACACACTTCCTCCAGCGGATGAGGCTGGAAACTGTGCTGGATAACCGCACTACTACAGAGTAATACAATTTCCAAGGCGCAGACTGTTTCTATTCGAATATTCAAATTAGTAAATGAAAACAATTCTAGCAGAACAGAGAAGTGAATAAAGGCTCCTTTTATACTTTAATCAAATAGAATCTATGATAGTTCCTCTGCGAAAGTATCATGTCAATAAAAGAGTCATCTGGTAGATAAGCCATATGCTAAAACACCGAACAGCCACAGCAGAACTAACTGCATGGCTATACCGAGAGGAAACAGGTCGAAAAAAGTTGTCCACAACGGGAAATCCTATCCCCCTTGCTATGGGAAGCTCCTGGTGGACACTCTACTACGCCAATTCACTAGTCAAGGGGCTGCATGCCACTGGAAGAGGTCTGGTTACCTAGTGTGCCACAAGAAAAGTCATATTGACATCTGCAACCAAGCAATGGAAGATATCCATCTTCTTTCATTGCCAGTTGATTAAAGTTTCCGCACTCTCCATTGCAGCTTTCTGCGTAAACAGCAGTGACCTGTTCTTTAGATCATCACTGGTCATGCAAATTTGGCTAAGCACCAATCCATCCTCATGCGCATGTAATGTGCAACCTGTTCCTTCTGCCAAAAAGAAGCTTTACACCATGTTGGCCACTGTCAAGCATTTGTTCGGACAGATGGAGAATTTTAAAGTTTTTAAATGTGATGATCTCGCATCTATCCCGGTCAACTTAGTCAGCTTCCTTCAGGACACGGACAGACTTGACCGCTATATCCCGGATCCATGATAGCTCGGAGCGCTGGAGTAATGAGCCTTCTATGGGCTAAACTCCTGGTTCCGGAGTTACCGTGGACTTACCCATACTAATGTAATGTAAATGTAACATTTTAGAGATGTTGAGTGTCTTATACGAACGTGTAAACTTTACTCACAAACATGGATATCAAGTTGGGATAGTTCACTCGGGAACTCATTAGTTTCTGCAGTAACATAGAATAACATAGCAGTAACATAGAACTTTGTATAAGATATTCCAAGTGTGATTAGGTAACACTGGATATATAGCGTACAGTCTTTCTTTTAATGGATTTACATATGATTATGCTCATTTAATTATTGAGTATTTCATAGGCTTAACTAAGTTAGATTTTTATTGTTTTTTAATAGGAATGTCTTATTTTAATAAACACAAAGCGTTTTATACTTTTTTAATAATAATATCATTTTAATTAGAGTTTTTAATGATAATTTAATATATTTTTTTTTTACACCAAGTTTTTTTTTGCAAGTTATGTAATGGAATAACAAATATGTTGAAATTTTTACACATACTTGGGCATTAAGCACAACAAGCAATATATTATAGGATAATTATGTTTATCTCCGTCAATGGGAAAACCAAGGGGGTTTACACACGGGACCAGTTTCGTAGCTGCAACCTTTCGGCTAAAAGGCGCCGCACTAAACAACCAGACTGCCCGGTCGAATGAATTTTAATATAAAGATATTAGTGATAACGCTAATAAAGCTAAAACCTGGGACCATTTTTACATTTTTAACAAAGCGAAAATTCCCCATTGCGTTTTTTAGACATAAAGAGTGAGGCAAGCTTTTGGCATTTCGTTAGAATTGAAGAAAGCTTTAACCTGGTTGGATAATTGGATAACCCATGCATGCCAATCACCTGGAGACTGGACATGCCTGTCACCAGCGTAACACAAACAAGTTGTTTTAAATGAATTCACGGGAACCAATAACAGCTCAAAGAAAATCATGCTTGAAAACCGCTTGAAATGAAACAGTTTAAGTTGAATGAGACGTATCGGTTGGAAGTCTAAATTATATTCTGTCACATTTTCGGAGATTATTTGGTTTTGTAGCAGTGCGATAAATCGCGCTATCAATAAACTTAAACGCTACTGTCTTATAGCTTATATATGAAAATATTATAAAGTAATTTAATTCAAGTACATCTGCTTAGAGTTATATATAATATTATTACTATTTTTCAGTCAGTGTTTTACTTAAGTACTTTAGTAAAACAATAATATTTACATAATATCTGCAAAATCTTAATGATAAGCTACAATATATAAGGCGCAAATACCAGGTTTGTCCTGCGTATTGGAAAGTCGGTAACATATGACGGGTTTGACTTTTAATTAGTAAATGACCTAAATACACTTTGTATATTCTACACGCTGTATACAGTTTGATACTAATGGATCGGCAAGTTACCATTCAAAACCTGTTATCCATTCTCCATAAAAGTATGTAAACTTATGGGTTAATAATAGTAAAACAGACAAAAAAGCTAAAATCTGTAATTTCCCGTTATATTTCAATCATGTAACTTTATTATTTTAAATCTTTATTTAACTTAATATTCAAACCATGGACGATCATAAACCACAACTCACCAAGTGAGTTAACATCAACAGGGGGAGGTCCCTGATATTGTTTGATAACAAGGTCACCCTGCACATTATACGGTCTTGCACCGATCGGTTTTCCCTGCTCATCTACATTTGTGGGGTTGGATGATGAAGGCTGGGTGCTCTGTGGAAGACTGTGGTTACCGATACTGGTGGTGCAAACAAAATATTAAATTGTATGTATGGCAATTTTTATTATTAACCTTTAGTAAATGTCACTTGTTTTGTTGCCTACAAAATGTAATAGGTATGTTGCATCCAAACTTCATCCGTTAATGTATATTATAATATGTATAGCGGTTGTTCTACGCCGAAAACGACACCGCCAGCTTATACGTGCTTTATAAATGTTTTATTGGTTGTTCCAGCCTGTATTATGGGTTTTTTACTGATTATTCTCCGCTTGTAAAGAGTTTTTAACAAAAGAATTGAACCGTCCTTACTGGCGGCTTTGTAATTGACCCAGAGTACTTTTCTAGCAAAGAAAGAGTTTCCTATATAACCGATAGTAGTTAATAAGAATAATAACGAAACTAACCATCAAACTGAAAGTATGACTGAATGACGTGTTGTTTAACCTTATGCTGAAACACGACTTAAACCTTGTGTTGAAAACATGACGACCCTAGTGTTCGCGCTCAGCCTGTGGAAATAGGTGGACATATACGCCATACGGCGTCTATCAAACATCAAACAGCTTATTGAACCATACCAGCATACATTTGTATAGCTATTGTCATCGCCCCGCATGTAATATGCAATGTCTAAGTGTCTAATCGACTCTCAGCCACACATAGAGTGACTTAGTGATTTAGCAGGGTAATGGAACCTACAGGCGATAGTACGATAAGCGCACGCATCGCAGATCCTGAAGCGAGTGATGAATCAGCTATCGCATGTCCGGTAGTTGGCGCAGCTGAGTATTACTTGGACAAGTGATTTTAACAAAGTACGGTCGTGTGGCCAAATGGTTAACGCGACCGATACATATGTTACACTTTTGGGCAGGGTCTCGATAACCTGTAGTCAGCAGCTCTCATCGATATATATCAAATGCTTGTATTAACGTAAGCAGCATAAAATCACAAGTCAACCAAAACACAATGCAGTGGTCCATATATAAAAGCAAATGGGCGGTAAAGTCTAACGGTTTTAGCGGGAAGTATACAGATAAGGCGACAGGTAATTACTAATCAACGCACGCACCAAAATCACGCATCAAGATAACATTGTAACACATATACCCTACTCCTATACAAAAACGGTCCGAGTAACGAGCTTACCATGGGTTTGAAACATGGCTCGGTAAAAAAATAGTACAAAAAACAAAAAAAACAAAGTTACTCCGTTTTTTTTTTGTTTTTTTTTGCCCACTTTGTTCAATTTTAAACTGTCGAGTTGCAAAAAGAACGTTAACCTACGATAAAGCATGATAATAATGTTCCATATTCAAATTTAAAGGATATATGTAATTACAATTTTAGATTGTGATTTTAATTTTACTCTAGTTTTTCCTTAGTGAAACTTATTTATTAGCTGAAGCTGCCATAATACGCGTTAATAATTGTAGGTTATCAAGGCTTTAATTTATTTAAGACACTGATGGCGAAACTGTATATTATTTGCTTAATCAGAGGCTTATTTTTCTAAAAACAATAAAGTTAACCCATTTATTTTTAATTTACATCGTCCTACCATAGTTATCCGTTTCTGCTTTGTAGGTAATCTAGTTTTTTTTGGCATGTAGTGATTTGTATCTTGTTTTTTTTCTATTATATAACTTCTAAATTACAATCGTTAATGCAGGTTTTATTTTAATTGGTGTTTTAATGGTTTTTATAAAGTCCCATACCATATTGCAAAGTACCGGCATGACAGTATATTTAAGTCTTAGCAATGAACCCGTTATCGGTTTGAAATTAAGCCTGGTAAAAAAACAAAAAAAATAATAAAAAGGTAACTGACGCTGTTAAATGTTGTTTCCCTCATACATTCGACGTCATACTTTGATTCGTGCGCTTCACATTCCATGTATGAACGAGATAACTTTGTACAGACGAATTATAACCAATAAACTCTACTCGAATACATACAATTATCAGATATCATGAATTAAGCACACTCTAATAAAACATATAATTAACCACAAAATATACAACCGCAATTATATATCACATTTAGTTCGTTTCCTTCGCACTTTCAACTGATTTTATAACCGAGTTGTTATTTTAACTCGCACGTTTTTATTATCTCTTGGGTAATCACGTGATTAAGGTTGACGTCAGTGCAGTGTTGATTTCCGTGCTGGTGTTGTCCGCGCAATTTGTGTCCAAAGAATTCAGTTTCCGCTTGGATTTTTAACGATTCGTACTTGTTTTTGTTATGAATCTTTTATACAAGATTTATGTGTGTGTTATAATAGTTGTGTTTTTAATAAAGCTAAAACGTATCAATCCATAGTAATTGGTCCAACGGTAAGCCGCTATAAGACAGCGTCCTGAACCACTAGAGAATCTGTAACACCAGGTAACCCGATTAATATAAGGATCACCATTTAAAAACTGAGCTAGCTTTGACCACATCCCGGGTGTGAAACTCAATAATATTGAAAAACTATTAAGTTGAATACTTTCTTAGTTAAAGTATAGTTGAAAAGGACAATTGAAGCAAATAATTAAGCAAACGACGGAAACACAGCAACGCATAACAGAGGAATTGGCGAAAACACGGGAAGCAAATACTTCGAAGTCATCGTTTAATTTATGACGATATTTTGCAAGTCGACGATAATTGCTTCTCGGGTCTAAACCACAACGTTGACTAAGTAACCATCAAACCGGGAAAACCCCCTTGTACTAACCGTCACGTGACCTCATTAACCAGACAATCTTATCTCGGGTTTTCTCGATTTAAAAATCGAGTTTCTCGTTTTGGTACAGTTTAGGAAATGAACAACCGTTTCAAACCAGAAGACACAATTTTAATTCAAATAACCCGTTTACCCAAGGTAATCCTCCCAATGGTATATGCAGTAAACATAAATACACTAGTATTATGCTAAAAAAGAGGTAAAAACTTAAAATTATAAAATAAGGAATCTAAATACGAACAAAAAAGATTGGGAAATTAATAAATTTAACTTTTAGAGGTATTTGGTATTAGCTAATGTGTATCAGATATGCAGTGGCAGGATTTGACATGTGACTGACACCGATTAATCAGCATATTTTAATATTCTGCTTAGTCACAAGAGGTATATTTGTTACATGGGGAAGCAGCATATATATGTTAGGTTCCGGTACAACTTAACGGCTTATAATGCAGTCTGCTGGTTTGTCGTCTATTTGGTGGAGGGTCGCTGTTAGCCAGAGAGTAGCATATAGCAATGTGTCTACATATGGGGTCGGTACGAGATATATCGAATAGCTATAGGCGGCATCGGATCCTAGAACTTGGTCCCGGTCAGTCAGACCAACTTTGAATAACCTGTCCCCACAATTCTACACCAGGTTATAAATATTCGGACAAAACAAATTAATTTAAGTTCATTACCAGATGCCGTGATATCAGTATCGACTTTGTTTCCACAGGTAATCCATGATATCAGGGTTAAAATGTGAAAATAATAAGTTTTAAACCAGCACTAATAATACATGTTACACATTGTGATATAACAAAACATATGTATATTGTGGCATAACAATAGTCATTCATTATGATTACGCAACAATGCGCATTATAATTGCAACAAATGGCTTTAAAAGTTAATAAACCACGTTTAATTCGGTTTGAATTCATGTTTAAACAATTTTCTCCTAACTGATTTTATTACTTACGTGACATATTGCATGTGTAATATTAAGATGTGTATTTTTTCACACGTTCCAACCAATATTAGTATTAGCAGAACGCTGACTAAGTGCGATGTAAGGAGTAAAAGGTGGAAAATATTTATTTTCCAAACTCACTCGAATAATGATTTATCGCTTTCCTAATACCAGTCTGCCTCTCGTCACGTGACCATTGTGGAAAGTTTTAACCCAACAAATGTCGGCTGCAACCAGTCTTCGCTGACTGGCTTCAAAATATATATTCCAAAGATTATTAATGATCAGAGTAAATTAAGAAAACCAAAAGTGAATAGTGTACAAGCGAGTGTTTATCATATTTATTCAGCCGAGTTTTAATGACTGAATCAAGATTAAAAATACCACAATTCTGGACTTGCTGTATATTTCTGAATCCTCGTTGTGCTAGATATGCATTAACATATTCCACGTGTTCGTTATTTGATAAGAAGAATGCAGAACAACCGTGGTTACATAAACGACGAAAACCAACGACACTTACTAGAAATAAGAGCTAAATATGAATCGCATCATGTTAATTCATTCTCGTTTTATACAAGGAATACGAAATCGCATTCATTATGTCAATTGTTTATACAAAAGCATTATTCGAGTATACATTTAGTAGTATATATGCACTATCACGTGATTGTAACAACTGCGTCACAATACGTTTAAGATAATCAGTGGTTAAAGGGCTCCACACACATATAGCGTTTCGCGTCAAAACCTCGCGTTTGCCGTAAAGACTCCTTGCGCCGGGTCATACACACACTCGCGCCAGACAAACGCAAGTCGAGAGAAGTGGCTCAATAGCGTCAAACGTCAGAGTTAAAAATATTTTAACTTTAGCGCAAGACGCAATAGGCAGAAAAATGAAGGAGATACAGTTTTAAGTTGATTATTTTAATAAAAATCAAGGTAGACCAGAGAATACGTAAATAAGGATTATTTAAGTACAGCATTATAACAAATATTTGTTTAGTTGGATTTAAATGTCATTTAAACTAAGTTTTAGCACAATTTTTGTATGACACAGATCCAAAAAGTGTCAAAAACAGATTTTAATAATATGTTACTTAACTTGGTACAAGCAAGTCCACATTTGTATGATTTAAAAAATCAGTATTATAAGGATAAGATGAGAAAAGAAAACCTGGACTAACATTAGTGCCCAAAGGAAGAACCAGGTACCGGTACGGTATACTGGTAGTTTATTTTTTAATGTGTTTTTATATTATGTGTGAATTAAAACACAATGTTTGTTAAATTTGCTGTTTAGCAATTATTAGCAGAGGCATGTATGATGATATGGAGAAGTTTAAGGGATATATTTTCAAGAGAAAAAAAGCAGATAGTATGAAAGTGAGCGGATCCGGTGCGGCGATATGTTCAACATGGGAACATGATGAAAATATGCAATTTTTGCAAGATCACCTTCGTCACTGATTGTAAGTACCGGTAACGGTTTGTATTGTTTATAAAATGTAGCATGTTTCCATTAAATAATACAGTTAGCACACATTGCTTGAACCAAGTACAGGTACCAGTAATTTAGTAGGTTTAACAAGTATACTGGTGAAGTAATAACTAACAGGCACACAACACAGGGATAGTTCTGGTAAACTAAACACCCCAACAGAACTATCCATGACGTCAACAATAGATTGCCCTTCGCCTGCTGAATCGCTTTAGTCTGCACAACAGCACAAAGAAAGAAAGCTGGATTTCAAAGTTGATTTGCAGGTGGTTATTTTCATTTTGTACATGACTTGTTTGTTTGTAAGCAACTTTTTTACCATTGTACATCAGTTTATGTTGTTGCTCTTGCAATGTCTAATTGAAAATATTCAGATTTATGTGGACCATTACCGGTTAATTTTTTATTAATCGTTATTTGATTCTAGATATCCACAGCTCTAATAACCACTCACTTTATAACTAGGAAGACCTTATTCATATTCTGGAAAGAAATTCTGAATATATGAAAAGTGCAGCTCAGGCCAACATTGTACAGGATGATATGTACGATAGTTTCGGAAAATTTACTGTTGCTAAACTAATGTAGTCTAAATGGGAAAACAGCCGATAAAGCTATGGCTGCAATTGTGCAGATATTGTTAACTCTGACAAACTTTCACATTAAACATACCAGTCATTGTAAATGCAAATTTGTTATTTGGTATCAATGAACTGTAAAGCATGCAGCTAGTTGTAAATAATTATTATATTTCTTTAGTCATATACACTGCCTTTCCAAGCTAACTGTAATGGCTAATTTTTCATTTCATAGCACTGTATTGCTCTTTCTTCGTTTGATATTTTGCAATAAAAATAAATATCAAGTAAGTTGTTTGTAATATGAAAATGGTGTGAGATATATGAAAAGGACATTAGTAAAAAAAGAGAAGTTATATGTTCAGAAACATGTGACAATAAAGTGAAGATATTGGACATTTTATTTTGCTTAATTCGTTTTCTACTCGTGAATACAATCGTTCTAATGGCTAGTAAACAAAACCACGTGGGAATGTTTTGACGCAATACGTCATCATGAACGCGATTGTGTGTGCATGGTCGAGAAGGATGACGAGACGCGAGAAACGCGAAGGATTGCGCAAAACGCTATATGTGTGTGGAGCCCTTAACACGTAATATCCATTCCCAGGTTAAACAACGCAATGTTTAACTTTACTGCCTTAAAGCGGAGAAGGACATGAGATGAACAGGGAATCAAAGTCTTCGCTTTGGAGTTCCGCCGTTACACAGGTTAAACGCGCTCAGAATTGATACCTCGCAGGTATAGCTCAAACTGTGTACATTATATGTGTGTATGTTACAATGTGTTATCTCCGTGCCTTTACATTGTGCGTTAATTACCACGTGATGGCCACGTGACCAACGCTAATGATAATTACCTGTCGCTGTTGATCCTTCCCGCTCAAAACCGTTAGACGTTACCGCCTATTTCTTATATATAACCGTTAGAATGCAATGATTTAAGTTAGTTGTGTTGAATGGGTTTTATACTGCTTACCGCCAATACAAGCATATTATACACAACCTTGGGAGCTCACTACAGGTTATCGAGAACTTCACCTAATAACTGTAACATTGACGCATTCACAAATAAATTACCTAGATTATATATTAAAGCGGCGTATTCTAGGCTTCAGATAAGCATAGTATGGTTGGCTGCTTGCATGTATACATGAGCAGTGTTCGCCTAATAAATAATGTTGTGTGCACAATATCATTTCTATCTTAAATAGCTGCTCGTTTACGAAGGGGGTTAAAGTGGAAAGTCACTAAGTCAGTTTCGACGACAATCAGTTTAAAGTAAAGAACCAAACTTGAATTTAACATGTTAATAACTCGTTCGATGCACGTTTTTAAGCTGCAAGAGTCCCCATAAGACTAGTTTACATACAGCAATATAGGGTGAGTTAACAGGATAAAGCGACGTACAGGCGATGGTATGATAAGCGCAAGCAGCGCAGATCCCGAAGCGAGTGGTGAATCAGCTATCGCATGTCCGGTAGTTGGCGCAGCTGAGCAATTACACAGTTGATTGAATTTAAAGTCAACTGAGTACGGTCGTGTGGCGAAATGAACAACGCGACCGATACACATACCTATTCCTATACAAAAACGACCCGAGTAACTAGCCCACCATGGGTTCGAAACTTTGGTAAATAAGTTAACTGACGCTGTTAAAGGTGGTTTCCCTTATACATTCGACGTCATACTTTGATTCGTGCGCTTCGCATTCCATGTATGAACGAGATAACTTTGTACAGACGAATTGTAATTAATAAACTCTCCTCGAATATATACAATTATTAGATATTATTAATCAAGCACACTCTAATAAAATATATAATTAACCACAAAATATACAACCACAATTATATATCACATTTAGTTCGTTTCCTTTACAATTTTAACTGATTATATCTTCGCGTTGCTATTTTAACTCGCACGTTTTTATTATCTCTCCGGTAATCACGTGATTAACGTTGACGTCAGTGCAGTGCTGATTTCCGTGCTGGTGTTGTCCGCGCAATTTGTGTCCAAAGAATTTAATTCCCATTTGGATTTTTAACGATTCGTACGTGTTTTTGTTACTAATCTTTTATACCAGATTTATGTGCGTGTTTCAACAGTTGTGATTTAATTAAGCTAAAACACATCAATTCCTAATAATTGGTCCAACGGTAAGCCGTTAAGACAGCGTCCTGAACCACTAGAGAATCTGTAACACCAGGCAACCCGATTAATATAAGGATCACCATTTATAAACTAAGCTAGCTTTGACCACATCCCGGGTGTGAAACTTTAAAATATTGAAAAACTATTAAGTTGAATACTTTCTTAGTTAAAGTAGAGTTGAAAAGGACAATTGAAGCAACTAATTAAGCAGACGACGGAAACACAGCAACGCATAATAGAGGAATTGGCGGAAACACGGGAAGCAAATACTTCGAAGTCATTGTTTACTTTAATTTATGACGATATATTGCAAGTCGACGATAATTGCTTCTCGGGTCTAAACCACAACGTTGACTACGTAATCATCAAACCGGGGAACTCCCTTGTTACTAACCATTACGTGACCGCAGTGACCAGATTTTTTTTCAGTTCGAGTTTTCTCGATTTAAAAATGGAGTTTCGCGTTCAGTTCTAGTTTGGAAAAACACAACCGTTCCGAACCAGAAAAACTAATTTCATCTAAATACCCGTTTAACCAAGTTAATTCCCCCAACGGTTTATGCAGTAAACATTTAGACACTAGGGCTGCAACGATATATCTATAATTGCGACACTACTCAGCTACGATACTAATAAACGCGTATCTATCGGACCACAGACGCTTTGCATAAAATTTGTTCATTTCTGACGCAAATACACGGACCATTTATTCAGTAGGTATAAAGTGTGGTTAGATATTACACATCGGTTTGTGAGCTTATTGCAATAACTATAACTATTATTATACTATATTTCTTAGTTTAGTGTTTTTTCTTTTAAGACACGTTTTAGAATTGTAATAAAATAATTTTGGACCGTGATTCAAAATATGTGCCCAATCCTGTTTTAGGTGAATACAATTTACTAAAAAAGACATGATTTAGAGATGTTAGCTAATGTGTATCAGATATACAGTGGCAGGATATGACATGTGACTGACACCTATTAATCAGCATATTTTAATATTCTGCTTAGTCACAAGAGGTATCTTCTATATTTGCTACATGTGGAAGCAGCATATGTTAGGTTCTGGTAAAACTTAACGTCTTATAATGTAGTCTGCTGGTTTGTCGTCTATTTGGTGGAGGGTCGCTGTGAGCCAGAGAGTAGCATATAGCCATGTGTCTACATATGGGGTCGGTACGGAGATCTATCGAATAGCTATAGGCGGCATCGGATCCTAGAACTTGGTCCCGGTCAGTCAGACTAATTTTGAATAACCTGTCCCCACAATTCTACACCAGGTTATAAATATTCGGACAAAACAAATTAATTTAAGTTCATTACCAGATGCCGTGATATCAATATCGACTTTGTTTCCACAGGTAATCCATGATATCAGGGTTAAAATGTAAAAATAATAAGTTTTAAACCAGCACTAATAACACATGTTACACATTGTGATATAACAATACATATGTATATTGTGACATAACAATAGTCATTCATTTTGATTACGCAACAATACGCATTATTATTGCGACAAATGGCTTTAAAAGTTAATAAACCACGTTTAATTCGGTTTGAATTCAAGTTTAAACAATTTCCTCCTAACTGATTTTATTACTTACATGACATATTGCATGTGTGATATTAAGATGTGTATTTTCCCACATGTTCCAACCAATATTAGTATTAGCAGAATGCTGACTAAGTGCGATGTAAGTAGTAAAAGATGGAAAATATTTATTTTCCAAACTCACTCGAATAACGATTTATCGCTTTCCTAATAACAGTCTGCCTCTCGTCACGTGACCATTGTGGAAAGTTTCAACCCAACAAATGTCGGCTGCAACCAGTCTTCGCTGACTGGCTTCATAAAATATACTCCAAAGATTATTAATGATCAGAGTAAATTAAGAAAATCAAAAGTGAATAGTGTACAAGCGAGTGTTTATCATATTTACTTGGTCGCGTTTTAATGACTGAAACAAGATTAAAAACACAACAATTCTGGACTTGCTGTATATTTCTGAATCCTCGTTGTGCTAGATATGCATTAACGTATTCTATGTGTTCGTTATTTGGTAAGAAGAATGCAGAACAACCGTAGTTACATAAATGGCGAAAACCAACGACACTTACTAGAAATAAGAGCTAAATATGAATCGCATCATGTTAATTCATTCTCGTCTTATACAAGGAATACGAAATCGCATTCATTATGTCAATTGTTTATACAAAAGCATTATACGAGTATACATTTAGTAGGATAGGTGCACTAGCACGTGATTGTAACAACTACGTCACAATACACTTAAGATAATCATTGTTTACACGTAATATCCATTCCCAGGTTAAACAACGCAATGTTAACTTCACTGCCTTAAAGCGGAGAAGGACATGAGATGAACAGGGAATCAAAGTCTTCGCTTTGGAGTTCGGCCGTTACACAGGTTAAACGCGCTCAGAATTGATACCTCGCAGTTATTGGTCACGATATGTAAATAACATGTGTGTATGTCGGCACCATTTATACATGCAACATATGGAACTTGGTATAATATTAACCAATTCAAGCAAATAAACCAACCAACTTACCGCATCTTGTTCTTCCCCCTCCATTTCAGCTTCTCGTACTTTGTGCTTGAATCCTCCGCAGGAATCGCTTGCCTCTACGCGTCGTCTTCGTCGTTTCCTCGCGTTCGTCGATTAAGTAGATTTCTGCATGGAATGGTAAAGAATAAGTTTATTTAGACCTAAGAAAAATACAAATTAATTATTTTATACCTATATTAAAGTTCTATGTAAAAGTCATCATCATCAAGTTTAAAGTTAGAAAAAGTGTAATACTAAGTAGAAACAGTAGAGCAAAATCGGGACTGGTGTTGTATTTCGCACCTTTTCACGTTGCACAGGCACTCAACAAAACTACAAACCGGATAAGAAATTCATTGCAAAAAAGTTTAACTTTAACAAAGTAATAATTATTATATACGACTCCGCTCACGCTTTCGCTGTGTTGTCGAAATCCCAGCAAGGAACACGGGATACTTGTTTCGTCTCCACCGATGTCCGTTCTCCTCGATTCTTTTCTCCGCAAATGCTGGTTTTCAGGTTTTCTGCAAATTTTAATTATAATGAGTATTAATTACACGATTCTCTCCAGTCTTATGTTTACACTTTGTACAGGAAATCCCAGCAAATGTCTAGGATTGTTCCCACCTTAGGCGAGGGTGAAGTCTGCTTTTCTTTTCATGTAAATAAGTATTTTCCTCATTAGTAAAGAATTGTGCAAAGAATATATCGGGCACTCATGCTCGAATTTACATAGGAACAATATGTTGCTTGTGGATAATATGTTTTTTTATACAATTTTTGTTATCTTACACCTACATTAAATATATAAGTTATCAGGGAATTATTCGTATACATACAGCCAACACAACCTTTCACTTTGCACCGAGAGATCAAGAATCCGCACTCGCTCCCCGAAGTCTCTCAGCTCAGCGTTTCTCTTGTTCAATTAGTAGTTTCTACATCGAAGATTGGGGTTAAAGTCATTATCACCATGGTAGATTGGGGTTAAAGTCATTATCACCATGGTAGATTGGGGTTAAAGTCATTATCACCATGGTAGATTGGGGTTAAAGTCATCACCAATAATTAAAGTTATTAATTAATAACCGTAGACACCAAAAAGGAAACAATCACCACGGAACAAACGATCAATCAACGGGTGATCGGCCCAAACAACTTAAAAGTTAGAAACTACAATTCTAAAAGCAGAAACTGGACTTGACGTGTTGACGAGCTCCATAAGATCTTTGTATAAACATAATATATTTATGCGGTCGCACATTTTCACGTTGTACGGGATCCCAGCAAGGTTCTACACTGTGTTTTAACCTACAACCTAGACATGGGAATTGCTGACAAACGTTTTACTACGACCACACACATAAACAAATAATTATTAAATACGATTCCGCTCACGCTTTCACTGTGCTGTCGAAATCCCAGCAAGGAACACGGGATACTTGTTTCGTCTCCACCGATGTCCGTTCTCCTCGATTCTTTTCTCCGCAAAAGCTGGTTCTAAGGTTTTCTGCAGATTTAATTATTATGAGTATTAATTACACGATTCTTTTCAGCCTCATGTTTACACTTTGTACAGAAAATCCCAGCAATGGTCAAGGATAATTCGCCTCTCAGGCGAGGGTTAGTTCTGCTTTTCTTTTTCTGCAATATATTATATTCCTTACCAGAAGTTGGTTATTGTGCAAAGTATACATCGGGCACTCATGCTCGATTTTACACAGGGATAATATGTTTAAAACACGTTTTAATTGCTACGTTTATATTAAAGATACAATTATTATCGTCGATCCTATCTACCCCTTTTACAGGAACCCCAGGAAGTATCGTCGACCACCCGCTTGTCACAGCCGCTTCGTGTTTGATCGTTTCCACCGTTGATTAAATAGTTGCTGCGTGGTGGATTGGGTTAATATCAATCAATAGTTGATTATCAGGATGTTGTTGTTATTTTATAGGACACTATTTGAACATAGAATTTAAAATGTTTT
>CH002907.1:7574-22717 GCA_000149265.1 Ciona savignyi | reverse complement strand
CCCCCCCCCCACCCCCCGCCCCCCCACCCGCTCGCCACGCACCCGCCCCATCCGGGCCCCGCGCGGCCGACCCGCCGCCCCCCCCCGCTCCCCCGGCCCCCCCCCCTTTCACGGTCCCCGCCCCCCCCCCCCCACGGCCCCTCCGCGGAACCCGCCCCCCCCCCCCCCCGGCCCCCATCCGGGCCAAATCCCCCACGCTCCCTCCCCGGGACCGCGCAATCTAAGCCCCCCTTAGGGAGCCCACCTCGCCCAAAGAGCCCACCCCGTCTCTTACGATTAAACCAAATCAGCAAACGCGCGACTCGCGAGCAAGTGCCCGAAGTGATCAGACAAACGTCACCATGCAAAACTTTGCTGGTGTAGAAAATGTAACTACAAGGAAACATCGACATCTGGACAATGAACTTGCTGATAACTTCGAAAGCTGGGAACTAATGGAAGGTGAACTAAACGATAAATAAGACGTATTGGAAATGGCCATAATTGGAAATGATTTTGTTGGAGTGCAAAATGCGAATTATAATTTATCAGAGAGTCAAACATGGAATAGATCGTGTAGGATTCAACAGGGGCGAAGCCCTACCCTTGGTTAGTGTGCTTAGTGCAACTCTGCGCAGAAATTCCAGTTCCGCTGCACTAGGAGCGACGTAAATTAACGAATCTACCATGGCCGCGTTGAAAGCGGTTGCCATCTTGAAATGCAGAGACAAATCTGTGAAACAAGCTCCAGATATCCACGACACGAACCCACGAAGTAAAGAAATCACTTAATTAGTGATATAAAAACCAGGAATCAATTTTGCGAAACACCCGATATAATTTCTCAAAAGCCGGAAATCAATTGTATCTTTATATACCAGATATAAATTGTACCTTAAACGTACTCTCACATACACCGAGAAATCAATTGTACTCGAAACGTACACCACCAGATATAAATTGTACCTTAAACGTGCTTTCAGAAATCAATTGTACCTAAAACGTACACAAGCAGAAACCACTAAATCAGTGTACCAGAAACCACGAAAATCCAGAGATAATTGTACTCTTAAACGTACAATCAAGAAATAATTTCACGAAAAACAGAAATCCATTTCTCGAAAGCCAGCAATAACTTTCTTGAAATCCAGAAATAATTTCTCAGGTCAAGAAATCACTTTTTCGAAACACAGAAATCAATTGTACCTTAAATGTACAATCTACAAAGCAATTGTACTATAACCGTACAATGTAGAAATAACCTCACGAAGAGACCAGAAATCACTGTACCAGTGATAGAAAATCCAAATATAAAAAAATCCAGACTAAAATCCAAGAAATCACTGAATCAGTGATAACACCAGAAATCACTGTACCAGTGATAGAAAATCCAAATATAAAAAAATCCAGACTAAAAGCCAAGAAATCACTGAATCAGTGATATCCCAGAAATCAATTGTACCTTAAATGTACAATCTAGTAAGCACTTGTACTATAAACGTACAATAGGGAATAAACTTCACGAAGAGACCAGAAATCACTGAATCAGTGATACGCCACCAGAAATCAACAAAAATCCAGACGAAAGTCCCAGAAATCAATGTAGGATTCTACAGGGGCGAAGCCCTACCCTACGTTACCAACCCTGTGTTGGCGAATTTTACCTGCTCCACGCACTTGACCAGTGATTGCTCTATCTTCTGTGTTTGAAACAAACCACCCTTCTGTGATGTCTTTTAATTGCGCTAACATAGACAAAATTTCTAAACACATACAAACATAGCAGCATAGATACAATTTCTGGGTTTGCTTTGTGCAATCCAGAACAGCTAAATTAATAACAACCTTCTACCACGTAGTAAGAACAGAAAAAAAGCCGAAATTACTATGACCTTTAAAATTGGCAGCGACGCCGTGACGCTTCATTGGGAACACAGGATTCGGGAATTTAGGTACTTGGGATTAAGCTCCAAAATGACCGTAACAGATCGTAAAGAAATTCGAATCGACCAAACGGGAAGGGTTGTGTTCGAGGATCACCAAATGTAAAGAACTTCTAGCTAAAGCAAAACAACAGGCAAAAATAACTGTTATTCAGCTCCGACAAGAAAGAATCTCCTCGAAATTTAACTCCTACAAAAGTTCAACCTGCAAACGTTCAAGTCGAAAGGGTGAGTCCGCAGAAGAAATAATAAAAAAGGAGCGTAACAAACAAAACATCGCTGCTGCTGGTTTAAACCAAAACTCGCATTTACTAGGAAAGCAAACGAATTTGAATTAGCTAAAATGCAAGCCGATAAAGATTTATCTTTGAATCGCATTTCCTGTTAAATCGCAGAAAACGACGCCCGAGCATCGGCTTGTCTAGAAGCGGAAAGAATTGAACACTCTTTTGGAATAAGACCAGAGGATATTTTAGAGTTGCCACCTGTAAACAAATGTACGTCGTTTTGCGAACAAATAAACCATGCCGAACACACTTCAATTCCTCGGGAGGCAGAGAGCGTCCTTGCAAAGACAACAGAGAGACACGAACGAATCGCTCCGAAAAGCACCTTTAATTACATACAATACACTACCTTAAATAGCCACTTTTCCCTCTGTCGTATAGATCACCGGATTTAAAAGTAGATGTATTCGACGGCACCGCAATCAAGTTACCATCGTGGGAAAACAGCATTCGACGCCCTGATAGAGGCGAGATCCAAATGCGTTGCACAGAAACTTAATCTCCTGCAACAACACTTAAGAGGTGAGCCTAAGGAAGTAGTTAATGGTTTTTTTTCTGTTGCAATCTGAAGAAGCGTATGAGGCCGCAAGAGCAACTCTGAAAAAAGGTATGGAAACAAGTGCGTTATTAGCAAAGATTTTACCGATAAGCTCTATCTATTCTTGTCCACAAATTCACGATTTTGATTCATTGGGTCTCAGACGATTTTCGAACTTTTTAATTCAAGTTCTAAAATTACATGCTTAAATATTTTGGATTATCCAACCGAAAGTTTAAAAATAAGTTCTCGACTTCCACTCTTCATAGCATGGCGATGGAAAGACGCATTGATTGAATGGAAGGAGAGGAACGCTGGTTCATACCCACAGTTCAAGCAGTTAATAGAGGTTATAGAACGCCAATCCGAGAGAAAAACATACCTGAGCTTCTAAAGACGAAGGCAATTGAAAACAGGAGAACAACATTATCCGCTACAACGTTACGTGACTTTCGAGATAGAGCAAGAAAAATATCCGGTAAATGTTTTTATTGTGGTGAACGTCATCACATTGATGAGTGTAAACTGTTCTTAGGAATACCTGGAAGGAAAAAAAGATTTCATAAGAATTGAACGACCATGCTACTCTTGTTGTTCAAGTCAGAACCACATTGCCCGACAGTGTCGGCCAAGAGTAAAATGCAAAAAATTACCAGAAGACGCATCTGACTTGTTTACAAGTGGATTGGGAAATATAACAAAACAGAGTGTATATGCACTATGCTTTGTGGTAATGCTATTCAGGGAGATGTTTCTTCGATGATTCTTCCAGTTGGGTTTGAAGTACGAAGGCCCCATCGACTGAAGTGCTGACGTACTGCATTTTGGATCCACAATCGAACAGTTCTTTTATTTCTGAAGATCTTCAAGAAAAATCGATCCTTGGCTGGGGAATCGTAGGTATCGACTGTAAAAATCACTCAGGCATCGGCGGCTTGAGATGGCGTATACCAATTAAGACCTCTATGAACGGCAGGATGTGACGATTGGTACCCTCCATGAGTCATTGTTTTTAAACGAGTGTTTTGCTGAGTAACAATGGAGGTGATTCCCCAATGTTTGTTTGGCTGAAAGCAGCATGTGCTAGGCTGCGCGCCGGTGTTCTCGTTTAGCTGTAAAGTTTTGTAATCGTGGAGCAGTGCTTTGTAAAATAAAGGTGTTGAATGTGCATCTGCTAGCTGTTTTGTTGGAAAAAAGTTGCCGATGTACGAAGGGGTATGGGCTCAAAATTTTCAAACAAAATTGTGTAGGGTTTTGAGTTAAGGTTGCAGCTCCAAGCTTTAATTTTAAATTGTGAAAAAATCTAAGACTTCCTATGTCAGGATTTTGAGTGACAGTCGTTTTTGTGAGGTCAGTTTGCATTGGAGAGATAGGGAGAATAATTAGTTGAACGCCTCCTTGACAACTCACTGCTGCATCGTGAGTGAGGAGTGTGCTAATGGCACGATGATTATAAACGAGTGTAAGGAGATTATATCACCGAATCAATTTCGCAAAGGGATGGAGCTAGACTTCCACGAGATAAAGTGCACCGATGGAAGTGGAAGTAAACTTTCATTACAAAATAAAAAGTTCGAGAATATAATCGGCGAGAACATTACACAATTACTAGATAGTGGATACCAAAGACCACTACGTTTAAAGCACAACAACATGCGACCTCCAAAAAGTCGACCAATAGCGAAACGGAGAATTGGCCATTAAAAGCGGCGCTTACAGAGATCTGGTCAATATAAGAGTTTATGTACAATGTAAATTAAACTTTTTGATAAATCAGTGGACAAGCCCTCAATGTATGAAAATACGAACGGTTAAACTACATACGACACACCGGAAAACATTATTCCAAGAAGCACGAAAATCTACGGGTTCTATTTGATTACGCAGCAAAATACCCTGGTATAACTTAACTTAACGATTACCCGACGAGGAGCCTTATTCAAAACCGTTATACTGTGTTATTTTTGCTATATGCTATATTATTTAACGTTTTTCAAAAGGAAAAATTTGTGAAATTTTTGGAAAGCCATGTTAATGCGAGAGTTTTTGTTAATTTATATTATTATTATTTCCTGTTTCCTGTGACGTCATTATATTCTCTCATTTGCCTTTTTATCCTTTGCGTTCTCTTTATTTTTGTACACGTGTAAGTCGTGGCTTTAAGAGCGCGTAATTTTAAAGGGACAAACGGGAAAATCCAAAACACTTTTTAAAAGCAGAAGAACGAAATATAAACATAGAGTCAAATGTTCGCTGGAAACTTCGGCTGTTGTTACACAGCTTAAGATGGAGCGGATGTGAGTGGTACCATGAGTCATTGTTTTTTAATTGTAAGAGTCTTTGTCTTTAAACGAGTGTTTTGCTGAGTTACAATGGTGGTAATTCCCCAATGTTTGTTTGGCTGCGGTGTTCTAGTTTTGCTGTAAAGTTTTGTAATAGTGGAGCAGTGCTTTGTGAAATAAAGGTGTTAATTTTGCATCTGCTAACTGTTTTGTTAGAAAAAAACTTCCTATTTGAGAATTTTTAGTGACAGCCGTATTTGTGAGGTCAGTTTGCATTGAAGAAATAGGGAAAATAATTAGTTGAACGCCTCCTTAAACGCGCTCAGATTTAATACTTTGTAGTTTTAGCTCAAATCGAGTACAAAGCATGTGTGTATATCGACACTTTCGAAGTTGGTAAAATCTAAACTCAATTAAAACACCAACCAACTTACCGCGGCTTGTTCTTCCCCCTCCATTTCAGCTTCTCACACTTTGTGCTTGAATCTTCCGCAGGAACCGCTTTTCTCTATGCGTCGTCTTCGTTGTTTCCACCCATTCGTCGATTAAGTAGATTTCTGCATGGAATGATAAAGAATAAGTTAATGTTCGCGCTGACAAGTACAAATTACTTCTTTTACATTAATGCTAATGTTTATTATCAAGAAATTATTCGTATACATACACCCAATCACTTTACACCGGGAAATCGAGGACGAATTCCTACTCGCTCCCCGAAGTCTCTCTCAACGTTTCTCTTGTTCAATTAGTAGTTTCTACATGGTAGATTGGAGTTAAAGTCATTATAATCATGGTAGATTGGAGTTAAAGTCATTATAATCATGGTAGACTGGGGTTAAAGTCATTATCATCATGGTAGATTGGGGTTAAAGTCATTATCATCATGGTAGATTGGGGTTAAAGTCATTATCACCATGGTAGATTGGGGTTAAAGTCATATTATCATCATGGTAGATTGGGGTAAAAGTCACTATTATCAAGGTAGCTTGGGGGTAAAGTTATTATCATCGTAGTAGATTGGAGTTTAGTCATCAGAGAATGCCAAGCGCACGTGTGAACGAATCACCAATTTAAAAAAATGCTTTTTGAGTGTACGCTATATTTATTTTATCACCCTTGGTATATTTTATACAAAATTATTCACGTCGACCGTTAGTTTCCTGCAATTTAAATGACCCAGTGTACCCTTGAAAATTCCCAAAATATGGTATACCTAACCACACACATATCAATATTTTTACGTGTATAAATTAGGTGGAAAGACAAAATTACCTAAATATATATTAGTAGTAAATACGAACAAAAAAGTGCGTATTAACCAAACTTATCTTTAACCTTTTTTTTCAAAAAAAAATTCCACGAAAACTAGTGTTTAGTCACGGGATACTTGTTTCGCCTTAACCGATGTCCGTTCTTCTCGATTCCTTACTCCGCAAAAGTTGTTTTTCAGGTTATTATAATGAGTATTAATTACACGATTCTGTCCAGCCTCATGTTTACACTTTGTACAGGAAATCCCAGCAATAATTAAAGACTACTGGTCTCTTGTTAGCGTTAATGTCTCTTTCGTAGTTTTATAGATTTTTACGCGGAAGATATTCATTAAAATTTGTTTAAAATTGATTTTCTAACGAAATTTTACGCGTAAATAATGGTGAAATATGTGGTGATTAGTGTTTTAATTCATCGACAAACTACCATTAATATCACTGGGCGCTCCTCGCTCTTTACCCCGGGAATCCAAGTAAGGATCGCGGATTACTCGCCCACTTTTACCGGTTGTCACTGCGTCTTCGTGGTGCCAATAATATATTCTTTCAGTCAAATACGATTTAGAAACGATACATCACTAAATAAGCTAATAAGATGATAGAATAACAACGCTTTCTATTGAATAAGGTGATTAATGACGAGGCAAACACCCTGGCGAATGTGTGTTGATACTTATATGTGTTGTTATTGATACCTGTATCTGCACTTTTCATATTCGGTTAAAAAATAATTTTTATTTAATTATACTGACACTTCTAGCAGCATGAAGTCATTTGATTCGCTACATCGCAAAACCTAAAGAGTAACGCACAGTCGCGGAGCCCCGTAGATATTTAGTAGAGTTTAGTATAGTAATGTCTGATGTAGGACAATATTTCGGTGCCGTGTAACATACCCGACCGGACTCACCTTTTTCTTTGTACAAGTGGTCCAAGCAAGGATTAAAAATTCCTCTCCCACACTTACCGATTCGTCTGACGTATTTCCTTCTTTGACTGAGCAGTTTGAACAGCAAATGGATAAATTAAAAAAAATTATTTTCTAAAAATCTAAAAATAAAATTTACCACAGTGTTTAACATCAAACTATGTCTTACTTAGATTGTTGATTATGTGCAGTGTCAGCCTCCTGTGAACCACCACCATTTGTAACACATATTGAACGTACGTTTATATTTTTATGTAAGCAGAGTTACTATAACATGCTGTTTGTTTTAACCCGATTGTCGCCATTTTGGTTATGCACATATAAACTAAAGAGTGTTCAATTTTGATACAACTTAATAATTCTGTGGTTTCGTGCAATGTCTAGAAAATGCATTGACGATGGATACAACTAACTAGTTACCAGTTTCGAATCTGCAGACAATCGACGGAGAGGCTCCGCACTAATCCTTTATGCTATTTTAGACTTAATTAAATTACACTCTGGTAACACGCGGTATTCAAAGTTTTACATAAAAAAGGTTTCATATAACTTAAGTATTACGATTACTCGCCTGTACACCTATTCGAACATAATGAAAATAAAAATAATATTTACAACAATAAAACCGTCTATACACTATGAAACGACGAGGAAGTAAGGCCACCACGTACGTCAATCAATCAGGAAGTAAATTAAATCCATCGATGCGCACACAATAAACGCACACCAAGCACATAACGTGTGATCAGGTGAGTAACGTTGCACAGAAGTCTGATTGGTGATTTTAGTGGAGTTGTGCTTTAGCTGGCATGATTAGTCACTACAACATATTATACAACGAAGAGTTTTAACGTTGTCCACGAAAGCTATTATATCAAGCGCAAATACAATTTTGCTATTACATGCAAATAGGTTATAGCCGCTGTAGTTTTAAATTACTTAGACACAAATTAATTTTTATAATTTATTATCAATGTACAGGCGGGATACAATAGACAAATAATTTGGACTCTAATACATTTTTTATTGCGTGTGATATATAGGCTACACCACAGAGGAATAATTATTTACACGCATACAGTTACAAAGCAACAACGATCAAACGACGCAATGAGACACTAAATTTATAGTTCAGAAAATCTCCCTAACAATTGGCAAGATGGAAATCCAGCAGCAGCACTGGGCGATGCAAAACTTAACCCAAGAGAGATTATAATACAAACGAAATAAAAAAGTTATACAAAATGTATTAGGCCTACATTCTAAAGAAGGCGTTCAACTCATTATTCTCCCTATCTCTCCAATACAAACTGTCCTCACAAAAACGACTGTCACTCAAAATCCTGACATAGGAAGTCTTAGATTTTTTCACAATTTAAAATTTAAGCTTGGATCAGCAACTTAAACTTAAAACCCTCCAATATTTTATCTAAAGTTGTTAAGCCCTTACCCCTTCGTACATCGGCAACTTTTTTTAACAAAACAGCTAGCAGATGCACATTCAACACCGTTATTTCAAAAAGCACTGCCCCACTATTGCAACACTTTACAGTTAAACGAGAACACCGACGCGCAGTCTAGCATATGCTGCTTTTAGTTTTAACCAAACAAACATGTGGGAATCACCAGCATTGTTACTTAACAAAACACTCGTTTAAAATATAAAAGTAACTCACGGTGAATAAAACGGTACAATAGGTGTACTAATGGTACAAAAAAGTCACATAGGCGTACAATACCATCATCATATATACATGGGTGGTTTACAAATAACAAGCGCGTATTTAATCTTTAACATTGGATAGGATATTCATCTTTATCCCCGTGAATGGAAAAACCAAGGGGGTTATCACACGGGCAATCGTCAGATCACCTCTCGCCCATCGTCGGGTTACCGGAGCTATTGCAGTGTGTTGTATATGATAGACACGTTCGTTCAATTTGGTAGAACCCATTTATCCGCTGGGTTCAGGCAATGTCCGTAAAGTGCCTTGCCCAAGGACACAACTGACTAGCTAGCGACCAGTTCCGCACCTGCAACCTTTCGATTGAAAGGCGACGCACTTAACCGCTAGACCACCGGGCCGGACTAATTGCCCGCCAACTTTAACCTAAATGTCATGGAACATTACGTAACAAAGAATAACAATCAATGAGTGAACTGCACTCTGTGAAAAGTTATGCTTTGTGCGTCCACTACGTATGGCAAAATTAAACACCATTGGCTCAGAGGTTACTTCCGCGGGTGGAGAAACTGGTTCGTAGTTTGAATATGACGCGTATCGTGGAATCAAAAACCGAGGTTAAGTCCTCTGGTTATAATTGGTTATAAACGCGTCCAGCGTACATCATAGGTAGCACACACTTACCAATCGGTACAGAAATTGCGGTATTAGAGGTAAATTTTACATTGCAGCTTATAGAGTGCACAATTTAGTAAAAGGATGCCTATTGCAATGCTTTTTAGTCAGCCATTGTTACATACAACGTTCATGGAGGAAAATATAATGGTTTAGCAACGACATCAAGAAAACTTCAAACAACGTGAATAAACAAAGTTTCGAGATACCGTGTGTCATGATCTCCGTGTTTGTGAATCTCGATGATATGTTGGTGGCAAGTAACTCTCTGGTCACATACAAATTGTATTTACAAACCACGAACAAATCTTTAACATCGTATCAGTTTGTCTGCGACACACGTTATGATGGCGCAAATTACGCGCAAGTAACTCTCTGGTCGCATACAAAATGTATTTACAAAAGGTTTTCTAGTGCTCAGGCCCGGTGCTAGGAACCGCGGGGCCCAATTAGAAATGTGATGGCGGGGTCCCTACTCTTCATAGCACAATTTATGGGTGTTTATATATCATAAAATACATACCAGTACATACAAACTGTGGGCTCGCGCTTTTTAAAAGCTGATTGCTTGTAGTTGGCTGAGCTTGTTTAGCCGGCTGCCTAACGGTCTTTCGCGAGCTGCGCAGCGGAAAGTCTATTCTCCACAGATCGCACACTAATAATTATAGTGACCACGATTTGTACTGTCTTAATCTCAAACTCGAAGTCTATAACTCTTGATTCACTGTAGTTGTATTTTGCGTCTCATTAAATATGCGGTTTATTCGCGAAGCGAGTTACTAAGTACGTTACACAGCATAACGCAAGTTATCTTGTCTGAATTACGTCATTGTAGGTTATTGTAGGTTAATTAAATTTCCAAAATATATAGGGAATTTACAAGGTGCGAAAAGTTTACGTGCGAGACGTTTCACATCTGCACGTTTGACTAACTGTGGGAATTGGGTGAAAAAACTATGTTAATGATTTAAACGGCAAAAATACAAAAGGCCTGTGCAAGGTGATAATTACGTACAAAGTAATAAAACGTGAGAGTCGGTAAACTTGAAACGCAAAAAAACGACGCTAAAACACAAATTATTTTAGACATAAATTAAAACAAATATATACTATACGAAATGCTACAACATCTCATTTTTTCCACATTTTGTTAAGTGTGAGAAAATAAAATCACGGTCTCGTTGAGCATTTCGGATGTTCAGTCGAAATAACAATCGAAGTCATGTGGTGAACGATCTCACGAAGTTTCGAGCATTTCACACGATTATCCTGCAAAAAACTAGAATACCCTGGTTGGGAGAATTAAGTACAAAGCTAGAATTGTGCAATCGTGCATTAAAATCTGGTGTCGTGTATGTTAATGCGTGATAAATGTTATGTGGAATTTATGTAGTAAAAGTGACATCTCATATTCAAGGTAGCAACGCCACAATTTGCATCACATGAGCCATATTTTTTATACTTTGCCAGCTAATAAACCAAGGCGTGTACGCCTGGTTACTCACTACCGAGTGAGCATGAAATAAATGCAGCGATGATCTCGCTATATGCGACGAAAGCGCAATTAATAAAAACGCAAAAACAAAAACCGAGCGACCTGTCATATGTAGGTTTTACGACTCGTAACGAATAAGGGAAAATAAACTCGTTCGGATGTATTTCCATCAGCGAACAAAAGCATAATATCAATATGCAAAACATAAGCCGTGTCTCGTCATTACTGTGCGGTGTTTGTAAAAGCCTGTTTTACACACGAAATATATTCGGTTCGGAACATCCGACACATTGACCGAGAGGCGATTAGACAATTAGACATCGCATTTACATGCGGCGCAATTACCATAGCTATACGGAAGTACGCTGGTATCGTTTAATAAACTGTGGCGTTGTGAAGCGGGTACGCTCACTTATTTACACAGCAAGAGCGCAAATGCGCGGGGCAGGGGCTATCTGACTTCGCAGAATAAGAAACAAAACTCGAGTCGCTGCTAAAACGAGTGTGTAATCGCTTGAATGAGACGCATAATTTGCGTGAGGTGATTAAAAGAAAACTAACGCCTTGTCGGCGGTAACATCGAAAATCTGGCGCGAACGAACAAAACAAACGCCGTTCGACATGTAAATGCGCCTAATATACCGGATGGGTTGGCGCAGCATGGCATCATTGACTCAAGCTCATGATAGCATAATCGTAAAAGCGTTACTGACCTTGTTTAAGATGGAGTGCATGTGTAGCAGTTGTTGAAGGCGCGTTTGCTCTTCGTGTTTGTAAGAAGTCTGTAGAGTAAAACACCGATATTATGCATTCTTGCAATAGCCTATAGTACCATCCAACCAAACCGGGAACACTAGTTTTTGCAATCGTTGCAGACTAATAATTACATATAGTATAAAAAATAATAATAAAACTTACAAAAAATAAGGTAGAAGCTACAAAAATAATAATACAACCCTTTCATATTTCGTAAAGGGAACGTCGTCTTGCGTATTTTCTTCTTTCGTCGGCGGAAACGATGCTTATGAACTTGATTCAAATACAGTACGTTGTCTTGTTAGTCACCAACTTCGTCCAGCGAAAAGGGGCGTTTCTTACTTGATGCTTGAAATTGCTTCTTAAATAACTTGCGTTGGGCCACTCGTCGTTGCCAATGTACTTGAAACTTCTAGTTGAAGTTGACGTCGGAAATTGTTCGTTTCGGGAAGGTGCGTGTCCATTATCACGTCGGGCTCAACAATGTGGGCTCGCGCTTTTTACAAGCTTATTGCTTGAGCGTTGGCTGAGCTTGTTTAGCCGGCTGCCTAACGGTCTTTCGCGAGCTGCGCAGCGGAAAGTCTATTCTCCACAGATCGCACACTAATAATTATAGTGACCACGATTTGTACTGTCTTAATCTCAAACTCGAAGTCTATAACTCTTGATTCACTGTAGTTGTATTTTGCGTCTCATTAAATATGCGGTTTATTCGCGAAGCGAGTTACTAAGTACGTTACACAGCATAACGCAAGTTATCTTGTCTGAATTACGTCATTGTAGGTTATTGTAGGTTAATTAAATTTCCAAAATATATAGGGAATTTACAAGGTGCGAAAAGTTTACGTGCGAGACGTTTCACATCTGCACGTTTGACTAACTGTGGGAATTGGGTGAAAAAACTATGTTAATGATTTAAACGGCAAAAATACAAAAGGCCTGTGCAAGGTGATAATTACGTACAAAGTAATAAAACGTGAGAGTCGGTAAACTTGAAACGCAAAAAAACGACGCTAAAACACAAATTATTTTAGACATAAATTAAAACAAATATATGCTATACGAAATGCTACAAACTACAAAAATAGACATTTAATACTTGCTATAAAACAAATTAAAGGTAATGTGGATGCTTATTTACGATATAGTGTTTTACTTCTTAACATACATACATATATATATATATATATATATATATATATATATATATTGTTTAGCAACCATATTCATTATGACGTTACAGGCAGACACAGAAATATAAATTTGACTTAGTGACGATGCATAACAAATTGATATTATGAGAAAAATATTATTTCACTTTTTATTTTACGTTTCAGTAGTATTTTAAACCTCGTAATACAGAAAGACCCCCGCTAGCGCGGGGCCCAATTTGATCTAATCGTTCAAATCGGCCTAAAACCGGCCCTGCTAGTGCTTGGTAGGACACTACCCAGAAAAGTGCTGACGATTGCAAATATTTCACCAGCAACCACGATTAATTTATCATCGTACCAATCTTTTGCAGGAAATTCCAGTCAGTTTTACCTAAACAACTCCATCATTCGAGGTAGCAAATTCATCTTTGGCCAACGAGTCATTTCTCCAACACTCATCGTCACAAGCACCAAGCTACATAACTTACTCTCGAATTCTTTTTGACAGGAAACTATAGAAGCCTTGCGCTCAGACATTCGCCATTTTAGATAATTCCTCGGCGCCCGGGTGTTGCATTTATGTACCACAGACCATTAATGTTTGTATTTATACCGTGACAAATTGTTTATCCATGATAGCCTCCTTGCTAAGGCCAATTTTGTATAGAATTCGGTATGTATATATTAGTCAGACGCTCTTGATCCATTCGGTTACAGGACGTTACATTGTATTTTAAAAGCTTGACATTTGTGGTAAATACGGCAACAGCGTCATCTTACGGCAATATCCAAATACACCACGGATTTGCAATATATCGAAGGAAAACGAAACTTCGTGACTGAGCTTCACGTACAACCGCAATACTGAGCTGCATATCCACCAGCAAACTTCACCCAATTTCTCAATCCTCGTAACGCAAGGTGTGTAAAGCGTGGATTGCTGCTTCCTGCTATCCGCACAAATCAATCGTTACCGCAACGTTCGTTTGGCGCGGTTAAAAAACCAAGCGGCACGTTGTGCAAATCAGTGCACTGAATATCAACGATCCAAGTTACAACGTCACGCAAGTGACGTATTACCGAATTATTCCTGAAGGGAATCTCGTTTCAACCATATCAACATTGCGTTCATTGGCCCTTTACCGCCACCTTGGGGCGAGCGCTACAAAGGTAGGCGTATCCACCAGGTGGCGCGATGTAGTGGGAATTTTTGATACTTAAATAATCGGCAATAATAAAACTGTCGTTTGCCCAATGGCTATCGCCACCCATTCTTATTTTATTTCTACAAAAAAGATCTCGACGATTCCATCAGTGGTCCAAAACCAAGCCCGGGTAAAATAGTATCGGTAATGAGAACACATTTCCCGGTAATTTGCTCGTAAATGCACGGAGTAGTCATAAATGAGATGAAATAAAACAATATTAAACATTTTACCTATCTTGTGGTTATCAGGTCCAAATTAGTTAAGTTATTACAATATCTATGTTTTATGGATAAAATGCATAAATGAATTTCTTTAAAGAGAGATGTTTCCAAAGTGATCATTTTGACGAAGTGGCGGAAACGATCTGCGATGAAAGATATTCACACAAGAGACTCTGCTATTAAAATGGAATATGGTTGGTTTTATAAATTTGTCAAAACAACTAAATTCTTATGGCAGTTGGCGGCACAATTTCCCCCACAGACACCACGAAACCATGTCATGTATATACAGCGTAACTCATGGGGAACAAACTCGACAAGATGCTGACTGTGTAATTAACGAAATGTTGGGGTATGGATTATATGTTCAAACCAGGAGTATTAGACAGATCCAGTGTATCAGTACCAACTACTAAAGAAGGTAGTTAGGAACTAGTCTGGTTAAAGGTAGCGTAACAACCTTGCACAACCTTCTACCATTGGCTGCGACTATAAACAAAAAGAATTGTAGCTTCCACTGAAACTCAAGAGTTTACAATTCAAAAAAATGCAAAAAAACGCACAAATAAGTTATTCCAATGAAACTCCGGATTAACCCGATGGACTCCGACTCTTCCCAACACTGTATAAAGTCACATCAGATCTCCATAACAGTTAAATAGATTTATGAATACTGTGTACTCGTGATATGATTACTGTGTACTCGTGATATGATTACTGT
>CH002908.1:0-14479 GCA_000149265.1 Ciona savignyi | reverse complement strand
ATAATGAAGATGTTTAATAATTAATAATACAAAGAAGATAATGATAAATAAATGTGTGAATTATTAATAAAATGTACAAAGATATCAAATCATGTTTTGCCCCCAATATTCCAGCTGCTAAAGGTGTTATAACTTGTTATATTTCAAATGAATATTTAAATTAGTTTGTTTGATAGTTGATTATTATACATATAATACACAGGATATATTCATTGTGGAGTTTTAACATTCCTGTTCTACACAGATCAAACTTACAGTGAGAAGCTATGAGAGGTTGGATGACCACACAGCACAATGTCTGGCTGGGTGTGTTGGCAAAATATCGGAACTGGATTTGAACTGGAACAAACTTTCACCAGAAGGTCAACGTATGTTGCAAGAAGCAATACAACAACTCCCTTCTCCCCAGGTAAGCCTCAGTTTCATGTGATGTTGTGTATGATTGATGGGTTTTAAATAAATCAAGTTTTAATATTTTAAGCTTCTTGGACTGTTAGTTATTTTTTAAATAGTTTATCAAATATACTGCATATGCTCATAGTCAAAAGGACTAAAACACATTATCATCTTTGTTCTATATAAAAAAATAAAATTATATATAAACAAAAATCACACAAAATTAAGTGTTTTAAGATTTTCGACTAAAACTTTGGCATCAAAACAAACTAATGTTTGAATAATCAAAATATTTTGTTTTCACTTCCCCCCATAAATAAATAATGACGATCAAATGAAAGTACCAAAATGGGAGCCAACTGTTATGGTTGGAATCAGGTTACTTCATACAATAGCTCATATACAAGAGTGGAGGTTATAACCAGGACAGGTTCTCGGTTCGATCTTCACCCTGACCACTTTCTGCGCGGGCTGTGTGTATAATGGACTGAGTTGTTTATAATGAGCTTTATTGTCATGAAACACACACATTACCACTTTTATACCCTGCCCACTTATTTCAATTACCGACAAGTCCATACCGCAATATTACCCTGCCACAATCACTAGATATCCTCATCACTACTACAAGATCCCCACACCTCCTCCCAAAGCTTGATATTTTGATGCGGCTGACTTTAAAATACATCATGCCAACTTGTGTGTCTCTCAAACTTGTTTCAACAAATATTCCTAAATTCTTCCATGTTTTTAAAAATCATCACCGATGCATTAAATATGTGTGTATCGTCTTTTTCCACATTATGTCACCTTTGTTAATTAATTTAAACTTCAACACAATTTTCTTAACGCTTATACCCCCATATCCCCCCCCATAAGGCCAATTTTGTTTTTGATATGGCCAAGGTTACAAAATATATATAAGACAAAATATAAAGAAGATGCTTAGTATTTAATACCACAAAAAAAGACAATGATAAATAAATAAGTTCTAGGATACCCTGCTGTAACGACTATCACAAGCGAATCACCATACAGTTCCAACACGGGCTACTATATTAATAAAATGTACAAAGATATCAAATCATGTTTTGCCACCAATATTCCAGCTGCTAAGTTGGTATAACTTGTTATATTTCAAATAAATATTCAAATTAGTTTGTTTGATAGTTGATTATTGAACATATAATTCACAGGATATATATTCATTGTGGAGTTTTAACATTTCTGTTCTACACAGATCAAACTTACAGTGAGAAGCTATGAGAGGTTGGATGACCACGCAGCACAATGTCTGGCTGGGTGTGTTGGCAAAATATTGGAACTGGATTTAGACTGGAACGAACTTTCACCAGAAGGTCAACGTATGTTGCAAGAAGCAATACAACAACTCCCTTCTCCCCAGGTAAGCCTCAGTTTCATGTGATGTTGTGTGTGATTGATGTGCTTTTAATGAATCAAGTTTAAAGGAGTTAAGCTCATTTGAGCTGTTTGAATAATTATGTCAAAATATTTTTTTATTTATTTATCCAATATACTACATATGTTCATAGTAAAAAGGACGAAAAATGCATTATTTACCTTTTTTCTATATATAAAATAAAATTATATATTACCAAAAAATCACACAAAATTACAGAATTTAATATATTAAAAAAAAAACTTTGGCATCAAAACAAACTAATGTTTGAATAATCAAATATTTTGTTTCACTTCCCCCCATAAATAAATAATGACGATCAAATGAAAGTACCAAAATGGGAGCCAACTGTTATGGTTGGAACCAGGTTACTTCATACAATAGCTCATATACAAGAGTGGAGGTTATAACCAGACAGGTTCTCGGTTCGATCTTCACCCTGACCACTTTCTGTGCGGTTGTCTGTGAAATGGACTGAGTTGTTTATAATGAGCTTTATTGTTATTAGGCTATGAATTAAAGGTTAATTTAAAAAACGGTTAACTGATGTAAAAATGATCGGTTAACCGTTAACCGATTTTCTTTAAGCTACCATCAAATTGGCATCGTTTTTGGCAAAAAAAGTTAAAGATCAGGCAGCAAATAACGCGCGTGTTAGGCTTTTTGTGATCCATGGTATTGCATATTCTTTAAGAACACGCCACACATATAATTGTAAGATAATATGGAAGTGTTTCTTTTAAATGCAATTTTCAGGTAATGGCACAGCGCGAAAAAATGTATTTATAAATATAACCGCGGCTGTTTTATTTTAATAACATTTTATGCAATAACAAATTACTAATCTAAGATTAATTATCGGCGAACTAAAATGATTTTATATTTTGATTCCGGACATTTCGTTTAGCATGTATAAATATAATCTAACGTTTATATTGGTCGTTTTAACATAGGCTATTTGCAAATATATGTTTTGCAATATTCAAACAATAAAGAACCTTGTTCTATCAATATTTATTATCGGGGTTAATAAGGTATTTATGATTCTGTTTATTTATGCGATACTTTATAGTTTTTAAAACGGTCACCTTACGATATGTAGTATAAACTTTGGTTGTAATACGTAATATTGAGTTAAAAATAACACAATCGACGTGTGAATGGTGTTGTGTATAATTGAAGTTTATTAACCCTGCGTATCTGTAGCTGTTTTATTGCTGGCACACGATGCGTTAAACGCAATTATGCCCAATTAAATGTGGGCGGTAAAGTAACCTTTTGAATTTTTAGGATTCTGTGCTACAAATTCTTTTTTTTACAGTAAACACATTATAAAAAATACCATAATGAGTGAAAAAACTAGGGTCGCAAGTATGGTATATTTCGTATGTTGACACCCGCATTTTTTTACTGGGGTGGCTTGCCACCTCGGGAATCGACGCCAGTGGTTGTCAGACAGGTAATTTATGTCAGAAAGCGTGCGTTTTACCAACCAACGAACAGATGAGTGTTCCAAAAAGAGTTGTTAAAAAAAACGGTTAAAATTTGACTTGACGGTTAACCATAAAATATGTTAACCTTTAATTTTTCGCACCCCCAATTGCCATGAAACACACACATTACCACTTTTATACCCTGCCCACTTATTTCAATTACCGACAAGTCCATACCACAATATTACCCTGCCCCAATCACTAGATATCCTCATCACTACTACAAGATCCCCACACCCCCTCCCAAAGCTTGATATTTTGATGCAGCTGACTTTAAAATACATCACGCCAACTTGTGTGTCTCTCAAACTTGTTTCAACAAATATTCCTAAATTCTTCCATGTGACAGTCTGACCTCGTGTGGGAGGCTTGGTTAAAGTAAAATAAATGTGGTCCACACCAATAAACAAGCCACAGAGACTTTTATGTAAAAATTACAAATTGGAAAAAGAAGGCAAAACCACAGATGTTAAATACCTCTATACCACCTCTATACTACCTCTATACCACAATATTTTTTTTTTTTGGGGGGGTTGTTAAGCCCAACAAAAGCAAAATTGTGCACTTAGTGCGAGTTGGTGGCCTTAGGCCGATCCCCTCGTGCAATGTGGAAATTAATCCACTGGGGGAGGTTTCCCTAGTATGTGGTTGCTGCAAGAGACACCTTTCGCAGGCATCTCTCCACAGCGTGCATGCCACGTAGGGAGGGTTTTTTTTGGGGGGGGGGGGGAGGGTTTTCTATTGGTTAAGGTAACCTGAAAACCTCTATTTACGCCCTCCAGTGGTAATACTGGAGACAGCGCTTGCGAACCGCACTACTACAGAGTAATGCGATTCTATCAGCTCAGACCTAGCCTTTCGAATTCACACATTACTGAAGTATTATAACTCTAGGCCCGGGAGAGGTGAATTTGATTATTTAGGGTGGTTATAGCCAGAGGTGGCTGCTAAATCTAATGTTTATATTTAACAAAAATGGAAAAATGTTATTAAAAATGGAATAAAATTTGCTAAGACATTTATAAATGTCGTGGGACCATTTAATTTTATTTATTTAAGATTTATTTTATTTACTACAGTTTAAAGATAAAGTTTTTAAGAACTTAATAAAAGTTATTTACCCTTTTATTAAGTATAGTTTCTTGTGTAAATAAAGAAATTCACACCGATGCAATTATATCAACACTTTGCACGGATAAACAAGTTAGTTGCCTATGTTCACAGTGACTCCCTGATTTGGTTAAGTTCCAGGATACCCTGCTGTAACGACTATCGCCAGCGAATCACCATACAGTTCCAACACGGGCTACTATATTAATAAAATGTACAAAGATATCAAATCATGTTTTGCCCCCAATATTCCAGCTGCTAAGTTGTTATAACTTGTTATATTTCAAATAAATATTCAAATTAGTTTGTTTGATAGTTGATTATTGAACATATAATCCACAGGATATATTCATTGTGGAGTTTTAACATTCCTGTTCTACACAGATCAAACTTACAGTGAGAAGCATAATCTATGGGAGGTTGGATGACCACGCAGCAAAATGTCTGGCTGGGTGTGTTGGCAAAATATCGGAACTGAATTTGAACTGGAACAAACTTTCACCAGAAGGTCAACGTATGTTGCAAGAAGCAATACAACAACTCCCTTCTCCCCAGGTAAGCCTCAGTTTCATGTGATGAATTCGTATAATTGATGTGTTTTAAATGAATCAAGTTTTTGTGATTTAATTAAGCTCATTTGCGCTGTTTATATAATTATGTTAAAATATTTTTTATTTTTTATCAAATATACTACATATGTTCATAGTCAAAGGGACTAAAAATGCAATATTTAACTTTGTTCTATATATAAAATAAAATTATATATTAACAAAAAATCACACAAAATTAAAGAATTTAATATATTAAAATAAAACTTCAGCATCAAAACAAACTAATGTTTGAATAATCAAAATATTTTGTTCTACCCCCCCCCCACCCCATACATAAATAATGACGATCAAATGAAAGTACCAAAATGGGAGCCAACTGTTATGGTTGGAACCAGGTTACTTCATACAATAGCTCATATACAAGAGTGGAGGTTATAACCAGACAGGTTCTCGGTTCGATCTTCACCCTGACCACTTTTTGCGCGGCTGTGTGTAAATTGGAATGAGTTGTTTATAATGAGCTTTATTGTCATGGAACACACACATTACCACTTTTATACCCTGCCCACTTATTTCAATTACCGACAAGTCCATACCACAATATTACCCTGCCCCAATCACTAGATATCCTCATCACTACTACAAGATCCCCACACCCCCTCCCAAAGCTTGATATTTTGATGTGACTGACTTTAAAATACATCACGCCAACTTGTGTGTCTCTCAAACTTGTTTCGACAAATATTCCTAAATTCTTTCATGTTTTTAAAAATCATCACCGATGCATTAAATATGTGTGTATCGTCTTTTTCCACATTATGTCACCTTTGTTAATTAATTTAAACTTCAACACAATTTTCTTAACGCTTATACCCCCATATCCCCCCCCATAAGGCCAATTTTGTTTTTGATATGGCCAAGGTTACAAAATATATATAAGACAAAATATAAAGAAGATGCTTAGTATTTAATACCACAAAAAAAGACAATGATAAATAAATAAGTTCCAGGATACCCTGCTGTAACGACTATCACAAGCGAATCACCATACAGTTCCAACACGGGCTACTATATTAATAAAATGTACAAAGATACCAAATCATGTTTTGCCACCAATATTCCAGCTGCTAAGTTGGTATAACTTGTTATATTTCAAATGAATATTCAAATTAGTTTGTTTGATAGTTGATTATTGAACATATAATTCACAGGATATATATTCATTGTGGAGTTTTAACATTTCTGTTCTACACAGATCAAACTTACAGTGAGAAGCTATGAGAGGTTGGATGACCACGCAGCACAATGTCTGGCTGGGTGTGTTGGCAAAATATCGGAACTGGATTTGGAGTGGGACAATCTTTCACCAGAAGGTCAACGTATGTTGCAAGAAGCAATACAACAACTCCCTTCTCCCCAGGTAAGCCTCAGTTTCATGTGATGTTGTGTGTGATTGATGTGCTTTTAATGAATCAAGTTTAAAGGAGTTAAGCTCATTTGAGCTGTTTGAATAATTATGTCAAAATATTTTTTTATTTATTTATCAAATATACTACATATGTTCATAGTAAAAAGGACGAAAAATGCATTATTTACCTTTTTTCTATATATAAAATAAAATTATATATTACCAAAAAATCACACAAAATTACAGAATTTAATATATTAAAAAAAAAACTTTGGCATCAAAACAAACTAATGTTTGAATAATCAAATATTTTGTTTCACTTCCCCCCATAAATAAATAATGACGATCAAATGAAAGTACCAAAATGGGAGCCAACTGTTATGGTTGGAACCAGGTTACTTCATACAATAGCTCATATGTAAGAGTGGAGGTTATAACCAGACAGGTTCTCGGTTCGATCTTCACCCTGACCACTTTCTGTGCGGTTGTCTGTGAAATGGACTGAGTTGTTTATAATGAGCTTTATTGTTATTAGGCTATGGATTAAAGGTTAATTTAAAAAACGGTTAACTGATGTAAAAATGATCGGTTAACCGTTAACCGATTTTCTTTAAGCTACCATCAAATTGGCATCGTTTTTGGCAAAAAAAGTTAAAGATCAGGCAGCAAATAACGCGCGTGTTAGGCTTTTTGTGATCCATGGTATTGCATATTCTTTAAGAACACGCCACACATATAATTGTAAGATAATATGGAAGTGTTTCTTTTAAATGCAATTTTCAGGTAATGGCACAGCGCGAAAAAATGTATTTATAAATATAACCGCGGCTGTTTTATTTTAATAACATTTTATGCAATAACAAATTACTAATCTAAGATTAATTATCGGCGAACTAAAATGATTTTATATTTTGATTCCGGACATTTCGTTTAGCATGTATAAATATAATCTAACGTTATATTGGTCGTTTTAACATAGGCTATTTGCAAATATATGTTTTGCAATATTCAAACAATAAAGAACCTTGTTCTATCAATATTTATTATCGGGGTTAATAAGGTATTATGATTCTGTTTATTTATGCGATACTTTATAGTTTTTAAAACGGTCACCTTACGATATGTAGTATAACTTTGGTTGTAATACGTAATATTGAGTTAAAAATAAAACAATCAGCGTGTGAATGGTGTTGTGTATAATTGAAGTTTATTAACCCTGCGTATCTGTAGCTGTTTTATTGCTGGCACACGATGCGTTAAACGCAATTATGCCCAATTAAATGTGGGCGGTAAAGTAACCTTTTGAATTTTTAGGATTCTGTGCTACAAATTCTTTTTTTTACAGTAAACACATTATAAAAAATACCATAATGAGTGAAAAAACTAGGGTCGCAAGTATGGTATATTTCGTATGTTGACACCCGCATTTTTTTACTGGGGTGGCTTGCCACCTCGGGAATCGACGCCAGTGGTTGTCAGACAGGTAATTTATGTCAGAAAGCGTGCGTTTTACCAACCAACGAACAGATGAGTGTTCCAAAAAGAGTTGTTAAAAAAAACGGTTAAAATTTGACGTGACGGTTAACCATAAAATATGTTAACCTTTAATTTTTCGCACCCCCAATTGTCATGAAACACACACATTACCACTTTTATACCCTGCCCACTTATTTCAATTACCGACAAGTCCATACCACAATATTACCCTGCCCCAATCACTAGATATCCTCATCACTACTACAAGATCCCCACACCCCCTCCCAAAGCGTGATATTTTGATGCGGCTGACTTTAAAATACATCACGCCAACTTGTGTGTCTCTCAAACTTGTTTCAACAAATATTCCTAAATTCTTCCATGTGACAGTCTGACCTCGTGTGGGAGGCTTGGTTAAAGTAAAATAAATGTGGTCCACACCAATAAACAAGCCACAGAGACTTTTATGTAAAAATTACAAATTGGAAAAAGAAGGCAAAACCACAGATGTTAAATACCTCTATACCACCTCTATACTACCTCTATACCACAATATTTTTTTTTTTTTGGTGGTTAGCCAAAAAAAAAGCAAAAATTGTGCACTTAGTGCGAGTTGGTGGCCTTAGGCCGATCCCCTCGTGCAATGTGAAAATTAATCCACTGGGGGAGGTTTCCCTAGTATGTGGTTGCTGCAAGAGACACCTTTCGCAGGCATCTCTCCACAGCGTGCAAGCCACGTAGGGAGGGTTTTTTTTTTTGGGGGGGGGAGGGTTTCTATTGTTTAAGGTAACCTGAAAACCTCTATTTACGCCCTCCAGTGGTAATACTGGAGACAGCGCTTGCGAACCGCACTACCACAGAGTAATGCGATTCTATCAGCTCAGACCTAGCCTTTCGAATTCACACATTACTGAAGTATTATAACTCTAGGCCCGGGAGAGGTGAATTTGATTATTTAGGGTGGTTATAGCCAGAGGTGGCTGCTAAATCTAATGTTTATATTTAACAAAAATGGAAAAATGTTATTAAAAATGGAATAAAATTTGCTAAGACATTTATAAATGTCGTGGTACCATTTAATTTTATTTATTTAAGATTTATTTTATTTACTACAGTTTAAAGATAAAGTTTTTAAGAACTTAATAAAAGTTATTTACCCTTTTATTAAGTATAGTTTCTTGTGTAAATAAAGAAATTCACACCGATGCAATTATATCAACACTTTGCACGGATAAACAAGTTAGTTGCCTATGTTCACAGTGACTCCCTGATTTGGTTGAGTTCCAGGATACCCTGCTGTAACGACTATCACCAGCGAATCACCATACAGTTCCAACACGGGCTACTATATTAATAAAATGTACAAAGATATCAAATCAAGTTTTGCCCCCAATATTCCAGCTGCTAAGTTGTAATATTTAAATTAGTTTGTTTGATAGTTGATTATTGAACATATAATTCACAGGATATATTCATTGTGTAGTTTAACATTCCTGTTCTACACAGATCAAACTTACAGTGAGAAGCGATAGGAGGTTGGATGACCACACAGCACAATGTCTGGCTGGGTGTGTTGGCAAAATATCGGAACTGGATTTGAACTGGAACGAACTTTCACCAGAAGGTCAACGTATGTTGCAAGAAGCAATACAACAACTCCCTTCTCCCCAGGTAAGCCTCAGTTTCATGTGATGTTGTGTATGATTGATATGTACTACATAGGTTATTTTAAATAATTTATGCCTACTTGGGCTGTTTATGTAATAATGTTAGTCAAAATAGGTAAATAGCATTATATAACTTTGTTGTTCTACACACAAACACAAATTAATGTATTTTAGGGTTTCATAAGTAAATTTAGGCATCAAAATAAACTAATGTTCGAATAATCAAAATACTTTGTTCCACTTGATCAGTTTAGAAATAGTGACCATCAAATAAAAGTACCAAAATGGGAGCCAACTGTTATGGTTGGAACCAGATTACTTCATACAATAGCTCATATACAAGAGTGGAGGTTATAACCAGACAGGTTCTCGGTTCGATCTTCACCCTGACCACTTTCTGCGCGGTTGTCTGTATAATGGACTGACTTGTTTATAATGAGCTTTATTGTCATGAAACACGCACATTACCACTATTATACCCTGCCCACTTATTTCAATTACCGACAAGTCCATACCACAATATTACCCTGCCCCAATCACTAGATATCCTCATCACTACTACAAGATCCCCACACCCCCTCCCAAAGCTTGATATTTTGATGCGACTGAATTTCAAATACATCACGCCAACTTGTGTGTCTCTCAAACTTGTTTCCACAAATATTCCTAAATTCTTCCATGTTTTTAACATCATCATCGATGCATTGAATATGTGTGTATCGTCTTTTTCCACATTATGTCTCCTTTGTTGATTAATTTACACTTCAAAACAATTCGACTAACACTAAGACCCCTCCCCCCCCCGTACACATAGGGTGACACAAACCCGTTCTCTTCCGCCATGTTGTAGAGCATCGGTGGTGGTCTGACCTCTTGTGGACGGCTTGGTTAATACCCCAAAGAATATAATGATAAATAAATTTGGGAATTGCGTAAAATATTATATATAAAAAAATCACTTTTATGACTTTATTTTTTTAATCTGTTCAAGGTTTAAACCTATCATGGGCTCGTCCCTAGGACTGTTCTTGTATAACAATGCGTATAATGTATCGGTTGCGTTAACCATCCTACCACCTGACTTAGTTGTCTATGTTCACAGTGACTCCCTGATTTGGTTGAGTTCCAGGATACCCTGCTGTAACAACTATCGCCAGCGAATCACCATACAGTTCCAACACGGGCTACTATATTAATAAAATGTACAAAGATATCAAATCATGTTTTGCCCCCAATATTCCAGCTGCTAAGTTGTTATAACTTGTTATATTTCAAATGAATATTCAAATTAATTTGTTTGATAGTTGATTATTGAACATATAATTCACAGGATATATTCATTGTGTAGTTTTAACATTTCTGTTCCACACAGATCAAACTTACATTGAGTAGCTATAAGAGGTTGGATGACCATGCAGCACAATATTTTGCTGAAGCAAAACAACTCCCTTTTATCCAGGTAAGCCTCAGTTTCATGTGATGTTGTGTATGATTGATGTGTTTTAAATGAATCAAGTTTAAATGATTTAAGTTTAATTGGGCTCTTTGGGTGATCCCGTTAAAATGACCATTCCACAGAGAATCACAATTCTGTTATGTTTATGATTCGAAAAAAGTTTGATGATTGATTTTTTTAAACCATAGATACCTTTGGTGGGTAAACTCGTGGTTGACACTCTCTAGTATTAGTGTTGTGTTTTTGCTTAACCGCATGTTCAACTTATTTTAAATTTACTTTCAGAATTTCATTTTAAAACGACATTAGATTAATGATCTCAAAGTGTGGTTTGAAGAATACAAATCCGCGATCACTGAACCAAAACAGTTGGGTTACTGATCCAAATGAAAGAACAATAGAAATAATATAATATCCTAACATTGTCGACACTTCTGTACAAAGCTATAAAGCATAGATGCCACACGTTTATTTTACATTAGAAATTAAGAAAACACAATGGAATCAATATATTATTAAATGCGTGAGTTGAATTAATTATTGTTTCATATATTCAATAAACGCTTATATTGTTCAAATGTTGATTTAATTATTGTTCCATGTATTCAATAAACGCTTATATTGTTCAAATGTTGATTTAATTATTGTTCCATATATTCAATAAATGTTGATTTAATTATTGTTCCATATATTCAATAAACGCTTATATTGTTCAAATGTTGATTTAATTATTGTTCCATATATTCAATAAATGTTGATTTAATTATTGTTCCATATATTCAATAAACGCTTATATTGTTCAAATGTTGATTTAATTATTTTTCATATAATCAATAAACGCTTGTATTGTTCAAATGTTGATTTAATTATTGTTCCATATAATCAATAAACGCTTATATTGTTCAAATGGTAATTTAATTTTTGTTCCATGTATTCAATAAACGATTATATTGTTCAAATGTTGATTTCATTATTGTTCCATGTATTCAATAAACGCTTATATCGTTCGAATGTTGATTTAAATATTGTTCCATATATTCAATAAACGCTTGTATGTAATGCGAAAGCATTTTATTGACATTTCTGTACTATAAACAATTAAAACACAAAAGATATATTGATAAATAAATATTTGAATATATTTCCGGTAATACCATAGAAAGTCAACGAACATTGCGGTATTATATTATCTGTATAGTTATCCCATTGATTAGGATATGGTGGGTAAGGAAAAGTATAAACTGCTGTGAATCCATATTTACGTCTATAGCATAGCAGCAATCATTCCCACAAACACATTCTACGAAAGGTCGAATCCAGCTTGACTCTCGACGCAATAAATAAGTTTGTCTCTCATTGTGATGTCATCAATATATTGGGGGATGCGAACGAGGTTTAAACAAGTAGACGAGGTGGGTAAGCGGTCGGGGGTTCCCCCATTGTGGATGCAAAATGGGGGGTCCATTTCCTAAATGGGGTAAATATTATTTTACCAACCAGAGTTACAGCAATTGAATGGACAATTTATTAGCTTCAGCAACTCGACTGTGGGCATGAGGTGTCTTACGATACCCGTGGACAATGCCTGGCTTCCCACCCACGAGGATATAAATGAACCAACCCATGCCACACACTGTAATAGCTCCAGAAACTCGGCTGTGAGCATGAGGTGTCTTACGATACCCGTGGATAAAGCCTGGCTTCCCACCCACGAGGATATAAATGAACCAACCATCCACACACTGTAATAGCTTCAGCAACTCGACTGTGGGCATGAGGTGTCTTACGATACCCGTGGATAAAGCCTGGCTTCCCACCCACGAGGATATAAATGAACCAACCATCCACACACTGTAATAGCTCCAGCAACTCGACTGTGGGCATGAGGTGTCTTACGATACCCGTGGATAAAGCCTGGCTTCCCACCCACGAGGATATAAATGAACCAACCATCCACACACTGTGATAGCTCCAGCAACTCGACTGTGAGCACAAGGTGTCTTACGATACCCGTGGATAAAGCCTGGCTTCCCACCCACGAAGATATAAATGAACCAATCATCCACACAATGTAATAGCTTCAGCAACTCGAGAATATAAGGACAACAATACATAGAATGTTCGCCCGCACCCTTGGTTAAAGTTTAAACCACCAGACCTTAAACACCAGCAAGGGAGGTCTTGAACAACTCGTCACAAAAAGCAAAAATTTTCTTTTTTCTTCTTCGGTAAAATTGCGCAAAACTCTCCAGAATATTTCGATCGTTGGGTGTTCGGATAGTGTAACCTCCTGTGGGATAGAAATAATATAAATCAACAAGGAAACAACTATAAAACATAAAAATATTAAAACTACAAGGAAATATTACAATAATAAGAAATTCCTACAAGCAAAAATGGAATTTACATTAAAAAAAACAATTTGTTGAAACTTTTTATATTTTTGTATTGAAAAGTTTCACCAACAATGACCAACCACACATGACACCATGGACAACCTGAATATGCCGACGTTGGTAGGGATGCACAAACTAGAATATCGAATCTTCCGGATTCGAATCCCGTAGGATTCGAATCCAAATATTACGTTTATTTCGAATATTTGGATTCGAAATAATATACATTGCACATTAAGAAACTATAATTGCATGGAGTTCCTTTTTATTTCCATTGTACATATTGCAACAGCGTTGATTACAATGGATATTATAAGCATGGGCGCCGACTTCCGCCCTCGCCGCAATGTCTGTTTTATAATAACGCAAAAAATTCCCTGCGCATTTAAATAATTATCACATTAAATCGTCTAACCGCAGCCGCAGCGCCGCTTTTCCAGCGGTGTTTATTGCTTTGATCGGCGGTTTGACCTAGGGTTACGTTGACCTAGATTCAATACAGGACCACTGACGACGCACTCCCGTTTTTCCCCATGTTCTTCCCATTACTAAGTATTAGCTAGAGAGAACAGTAGGCTAACATCGGTTAACGGTTAACGTTTTTTTTCTTTGATCAGTTAACCGTTATAAGAATCTGGGTTCTTGCACAGCCCTCGCAAACACATAAATATTTGGTATATTCTTTCCGTATTGTTGACGCTGAGCAGCGTATAACCATGCAATAATTTAGCGGGGGAAGTAGTTAGATTAAACACTTAAACTCCTGGCTTAATCTTTTAGCTTTGTAAATCGTTAGTATCATAGTTCTATCCGAGTTAATTCGAGACATAGGGCCGATTGTGACGTCATACAATTTCGCGATACGGTAACATTTTACTAAAGTCGCCGCCTATGATTATAAGTATGTAATCACACTGGCCAAAGAAGTGGTCAGCTGAAGCAGGAATTTTTGACGATCTTGCCACTTTAACTGGAGTTTGCTTTTTAATATAGAATAGGATTCGATATTCTGGATTCGAAATAACTATTCTAGAATACCAAGATATTCTAGTTTGTGCATCCCTACGCGTTGGTCTTCATATCTTCAACGTCAATCGCCACTTGCG
>CH002909.1:1978-16957 GCA_000149265.1 Ciona savignyi | reverse complement strand
ATTTGCACCCCCACTCCACCCACCTTCTCCTCCTCCACTTGCTTCTTCTTCCTGCTCTCGATCTCCCTCCTCCTGGCCTCCTCCCTGCTCCTGTGCTCCTCCATTCTCCTCCTCCTCTCCTCCTGGGATTGCTCCCACTTCGCAACCGCCGCGTCATCTTTCATCCGCCGACTCATCAGTTCTTGTTCTGTGATGTCAGCAATATGAAGCAACAAACAAAGTTAGGAATTCAGGTTTATTTGTTTGTTAATTACGGACAATAGAGAAAATAAACAATTGCGTTTTTATTTATTTTAAAAAACTTAAAAAATGATGGAAATTATCTGTGTAACAGCTAACTGCTTGGTAAAAAGAAACGTTTCAGGTCAGTAAAGCAATAACCCTTCGTTTGTGGTATATTGGCAAAAGACCTTTTTTTAAAACACATACGAAAAACATGGAAAGTAGACAAGATAACATGAAACTTATATTTATAACAACATGTTATCCCTACAGCCCTCCATATAAAGAAGGTTGCAGATGGGTATCTGACCATATGGATTGTACTAATGGTGGTGGATGGCAGTTGATACTTTGTTTGCATCACCCATGGGGTTGACGCATGTGTTATCTAAACCACTGGTTAAACAGGTTAAATTGAAATGCATTGGGTATGATGGGAATTATACAGCATGCGGTAATAGCTGTGGTGTGGTATATGTGTCACATGACCATATTTCAATATTCAATATCTCATATCTCACAAAACCATGGTAATCTCTATATGGTCCCATACCATCCCTGGGATAAACACAACAAAACCAAAAACTCAAAACCATATTGCTTCACACAATATCATGCAGATATGGACTTGGTATTCTTATTTTGGAGCAATAAATGGTTTTAAGCTGTAATATGAGGCTAAAAGATTAAAATAAACGAGAACAGAATAGGCTAGTCCATGGTGAAACAAAAGAGAAATACATGGAATAGAAGTGATGACTGGTAAAACTGAATGTATGAACCATGCTTAGTAGCACATGCAACGTTGTTGGGTGTCAGTTGGTATGTTGAACCATAAGGACAATATGGACATCTGATTAGAGTGTTTTAATATCTGCATATTTATGCAAGAGATGTTTTATACCAGTGGGATAAGTTGGCTGTGAATTTCATTTTATTCATTTTTATAGATCCTTATTATGTATGTTTGCAGCATATTTTGGTACATATGCTTCAACCGTTTGAAATTGTATTATTAAGGGAATATTTTCCACCCCATTATTATTATTTTAATCATTTTACCACAAAGAATATATTTAATTGTACAAGTTAATATATCTTAATGCATTGATGTAATGGCCTGGCATCCCTTGCCACCAGCTCACTATGCGTATGTTTGACGTTTATTGGAATTTCAATCATAAATGCAATGGTCCATGGGATTAGAGCTCTATTGAGATTTATTGAAAATATAAAGTAGTCAATACCACCTTGTAAAGTAGATTGGATCAATAACTCATACGTTGCACACAGCAGTGCTATTAAACAGAAAGTTAGATTTGACACAAACATTCTATGAAATGTAAAAACAATTGGGCGTCGATGTCACTTGGCAAATAAAATAGAATTTGCGTTCTGTTTGCTGACTAATCAATTTGCATCATTAGATGTTAATTCCAGTGGGAAACGTGGTTTCTTGGTCAAACCTTTATTCTGTGTGCAATACCTACCAGGCAGTATAAGTCTGTACATGTTACACACACATACATAGGGATAGAATATTCATGTTTATCCCGGTGAATGGGAAAACCAAGGGGGTTAACACACGGGCAATCGTCAGATCACCTCGCGCCCACCGTCGGGTTACCGCAGCTATTGCAGTGTGTTGCCTACCATTATCTTAACTTTCTTACACATTTTGCTTCCAACTAATCACTAACGCATATATCTGGCCAAAGGTTGCATAAAATGATGTTAGAAATAGTTCAAAGTTGTTATTATTAAGTTGGTAACCCATATTTGCCTATGGTACTGTTACAATACGGGAACAATTATCAATTTCTAACAAAACATTCCAGGGCTATAGAAGCACTGGAGAGAACAGTATAATGTACACACAAGCAGATATTTGTTTATCATTCCTATAGATGGAAGATATTTTAGTGGATTTCGGAATAAAGTGGACAAAATGACTTTTTGCACGAAGGTATAGACTACTAAATAACAAAGTTTGTGAATGTTTAGTTGCATCGTAGTGCAATGCATTAGTAGTTTGTTACAAGTGAGGTGAGAGACAAACTGAGTAAATAATCAACGATTTACGACATGCATGGACCATGCCCATACAGCATTCCAATCATACCTTCTCTCTTAGTTGGAGCACCAAACCCTGGTGTAAATATTGCTTCAATGGTTCGACAACAAATTATTGGAAAACCAAAGTAAACAAACCACATTTTGAAATACGTTTCATTTGATATAAAAATCCACAATTGGGAGTAATTAACTACCGGTACTGGAATTATACTGTAGGAAGTATATTATACAGTTGTACATGCTTTCAATACCAAACACAATAGAAAAAGAACCTGTGATAATAGTGATAATAATAATAGAAAATGTGCTGTAACAAAGTTCCATTGAATGGGTATGATTGGTAAACTATAAATCTTACTTAGATTTTATTTCAATTCAATTGAGGCACTGCTACTAAACTAAAATGAACAATGTTAAAATGTGTATGGGTAACTGTAACAAAATAAATGGTGCCATCATTTAATATGGAGATAGAAGTGTTATGAGGGGCATGGGGGGTTAAAAAGGGGGAATGGGAGCATGTGGGGTTATGGGTAGGGCAGGATGTGGGGTTATGGGGGGGTGGGGGATTATGGGTAGGATGGGGGGTTATGGGGGCATGGGGAGTTATAGGGGCATGGGGAGTTATAGGGGCAAAGGTAGGTTTTGGGGGTTGGAAGGTCATGTGGGGCATGGGTGGTTATAGGGGATATGGTGGGTTTAGGTAGGGCGGGGCCATGGGGGCATGTGGGGTTATGGGGGTAATGGGAGGTTATGGGGAAAGTACCTTGTTGTTGCTGGTGCTGGATCCTTCGTTCCCTTGCCAAAGCAATCCGTTCATCTGTGTTCGACTTCCTAGATTTGACCAACTGCGATGCGTCTAGCACGGGTTGAGCGTATGGGGCTCGTAACTCGTGGGTGAGCTTGGTGGGGGCGGTGGGGTTGCGGGTGTGCTTGCCTCGTCCATCCATATCTGCATTGAGGGGGATTTATATCACTCCGATGGGATTTATACCGAACGGGTGGTGGTAGCGCCATCTACTTACTGCGTCCCATGGGACCACATATCAACACAATGTACTTTGGCGTGTCTGCTTTGGATAGAACGCTCAGTCAATAAGAAAATTAAATAAAAAACAAATATAAATAAACATCACTATTGATTTTAAGTCAAATACTCCAATGATATTTCATATGATCCTATCCAGTTGGTCATGATTTAAAATAAAAAAAAACAATACAAATTATTAAACTGGTTCTGTATCTAATCGTAGGGCACTAGAAGTTTTAAATTGATCATTTAAAAAGTAAATAAATATCACGAACAATAACAACCAATATTATGCACCATAATCACTACTAGTTGTAGTATTGCACAATTCATGCCTACTAAACACCAACAAATTTTGCCTCCTGGTTCCACGCCTATTATCCAGTAATTTAACTGAGTCAGTCAAGAAATTTGTTTAATGGGTTGAAATCAGCCAATACATAGTCACTTGTGTCTTTGGGCACAACACTTAGCTGACATAAAAAACAATAAAAGTCCCTTTAAACGGACAGGTTCAGATAATATGACGATTGCCTGTGTGATAACACCTTTTCAACATAAACACCCCATTCCAATCAAACACACCTTTATCTTTGTCATAATGCATCGCGAAAGGCGCTCCTAGCTTCTCAGAGCTGTCAGTCATCGATGATGAACTTGTATTCATCTGGTCTCCTTGCTCATTACCTCCATTTATTCCATTGTTCAGTGGATCATTCATTTTAATCCCTTACCAAACAACTGTGGGAATAAAATATTAAAAAAGTTGGAATTTGCGGTACAGATTTTTTGTCAAATTTTGTGGTTTCGTGGTAAACTCTTTAAATAACTTTTCAAGTACTTGGCTAGAATGGCCGGTTTCAATAATACTTTCGAGCATTATATAAATAAAAACACATATCCAGAACAAATCAAGCACAGTTTTAGATTTTTAACTGTGAGTGTTTTAAAAGTTTAATGAAAAAAATCTACTGTTAAGGGAAATGTTAAACTAGCATCTGTATGGTACTGGTGGTGTATAGAACCCCCAACAAATACAATTAGCAGTGGTTTTACATATAATACATGATTCGCATCATACAACTGACCTCTCTAGAATAAGCTTATCAAATATTTAACTGCGACGAACGATTATCTATTTCAGTCTCAGCACAAGACACTATGAACCAAATGATGCTAAGTCCAGCTATTAATAGAAATGGAATTACAACTTGCCAGTAGTTGGTATTGTGTTGGGTAAATACACAATTTAGGTTTAGACACATATGGCCGATGCTATAAAGCATAAAGCAGTTAAAGCTGTATTAAAAATAAGCAATTTAAACATAAAACAAATAGATTAAGAAAGTAAAACATCAAAAATTTGGATTCTAAAATTATTCTGCACATTTTTATTGGTCTGAGACAAAATACCAGCCTAACTTAAGCAGTGGGTATAAAGCTACACACACAAACTCATTTCTATTTCTCCCAATATTCTGAATCATTGTGGTTTCATCAATACTCTTAGGGCAACGCTAAAATAAAGAAAAGCGGGAAGGAGGGAAACTGCTCACTAAATTTACGGAAACTAATTCTAACCCTGCCTTAAACACTAATCTTGACGCAAGAACTAACCCTAACTTTAACCCGATGTTTTAAACTGACTCCTGTCATAATCTTTATTTTAATGTGCGGTTTACCTCCTTCCCGCCTTCCCTCCGTTTAGTTTCCCCTATCCTTATGCCCTGCTTTCCAATGTTTGCACTAAATGCCGACACCACATACTGTGGGTGCGACTACATTATCCACCACCACACTGTACAAGTACGTTACTGTGGTGGGCATGAGAAACATAAACATTTATAATTATCATGTGATAGAAACAAGGGTGAAACATATTATTTTACCACAACTAAAAGAAACCGACGTTATTAACCATTATTTGTTATCCACATGTTAATAATTAACCCACACAGCCAAACGAAGTGATGTGGTATCCCAGTCACATAGGACTGTGTAAATATCAAACAGCTGGAAGATTTTAAACATCAGACTTGATTTTTCCGCTTTATCAATGGAGTAACAAAACAAAATATGAATAAAAAATATTAAAATACTGAATTCTTGACTTATTATTTTGCAAGTGCACTTTTTAACCCCAGTTAAACTGCCCTTAAATGTAAGTAAATGGGGGATTTCTTGACTAACTTGAAAACGATTAATTATTATTTGTAATACAAACATATGTATTATATTAGCACGGGTAGCTTTTCCAATAACAACCAAATGTAAGGGCTAGAAAACAGCAGTCAAGTCTGCCAGTACAATTAAGGTACCAGACTACAATTATGACCAAGATTGATGAAACCAACCTTTCATAAAAGATAAATACAAAAGGAAGAAACTACAATTAATAAATATGGGGTTAGCAAGAGTCCTTATAACTATACACTGAGTCCAGGTAAACTTTGTGAAGTGTCTTAAGGACACAGCCATCTAGCTACCGCTGGTCTCAAACCCACAACCTTTCGGCTATTAGCAGGTCTCACCATAGGGGGAGGTAAAAGGAAGAATAGAATTATAAAAGGAGGGAAATCTTCCATTTAAAACCAAGATTAGCGGGGTTTGTGTTATAGTTGAGGTTAAAGTTGGGGTTAGTTCTGGGGGTGATACTAATATTTGTGGGCAGGGTAAACTTAGATTTTGTCCCCTTTTTGTCTTTTTAGTTTTGCCTACCTATTTAGCTAACCATCTGCATCAAATTATATTAAATCTGTGGGATAATAACAGAGGTCCTTACCAGGTAGGTGCCTTAATAATACAAATATATCTGTGTTTTTCGGCAAAGCATGTAATATTGCTTTGGTCCATTAGATTTAAATGAAAACTCAGGTGCTACATCAAATACAACACATTGAATCTGTCAACTTGAATGGTGACACTGGTAATTCTATGGTGATATATTCCACTGATAATTACAAGGATCGTTGTTTCACACGTACCCACGAATCACCTGCCATGTTACGTAGTCGAATTCGTATATAAACTGTGACCTTACCATTTCGCTGGCCATATTACAAGCAAGAAAATAAACTAAATAGACCACCGTCGCCTTAGCCTACCACCAAACTAGACCTACATTCAATCTTAACATCCCTTTAATTCAACTCGATTTCCTATTCTGGTTTGACCTATTGATTGGTACACATGAACTTATGATGTCATAATGTCTTTGATGACGACGCAGTTAATCGCGATAAGCGCTTTACATTCGATAATCTGTTAAAATCCAATCTACAGGTGGCGTATTTAAATGGAAGACAAATACCGAATTTAGATTTAAACCACTTTCCTTAATTGATGCGTCTGGACACCTGACACTGGTCAGGTGATGTGGTGGTCTTTGCTCTCTTGTAAAAAAACAAAAATTGTCGTTGGGCTGGAATTCTAATCTTTATTTCTGGAAATTGGCGAACGTGAGGGCTTAGGGGGCATTATAACCAACTCCTATATATAACCAGGCGGTGTAATAACACGAGAAATTGTCTGAGTACCCCCTGCCCACTGTAGTTTACCCCAAACCTCGTACGATAGAAGGACCTCTATTTAAGTGTAGGCCCATTCGGGTGCCCATTCGCTGTGTGGTAGAAATGCAAAAAAATGAACGATCTCATTTTAATTATTTCTTTGGTAACGTTAAATATACTTGTAGTTTTGTATGTCAAATTTTAAACAGAATATTAAAAGTTAACACAGTATTTTAAAACACATGAAAATAATGACGTAATGCCAGCTGTTCTTTGAAGTCGGGGATTTCCCTAAACCGATTTGTTTATGTTTCGTAGCTTCCGTAAGAAATTGTTTCTCCCATAACGGACAATTGGGGTGGTTCGCTATGACCATGGATGTTATTTATCGCTGAAAGTAATTTTGTTCGACAGTTTAAATGGAATGGGTGTTCATTTTGCTTGTGACGTTTTTCTTCTGTCATTGTGACATCATTACCAAGGCACTTTCAGGTGAATTATTTTTAACTTTTGTTTATTTCCATATTTTATATTTGATTAAGTGCAGAATCTCTAATACTGTCACCATTAATAACACAATGACTTCAGTAAGAGAAGTATAACAATGGCATCTTGAGAACTATCTGGTGGCACATGCAGTTTTTTGTTAAAATTTCATGTTTCTTTCTCTTTCAGGAGAATAGGATATTTATGTTTATCTTGTGAATGGGGGTTAATAACAAAAGGGGGGTTAACACATGGGCAATTGTCAGATCACTTCGCGCCCACCGTCGGTTTACCGGAGCTTTTTCAGTGTGTTGTGTATAATAAATACGTTCATTCAATTTGGTTGAACCCATTAAGTCCCCTGGGTTTAGGCAGTGTCCATTAAGTGCCTTGCCTAAGGACACAACCGACTAGATAGCTACCAGTTTCGAATCTGCAATCTTTTGATTGTAAGGCGGCGCATTTAACCGCCAGACTAACTAGCCAGACAAACTTAGCAACTATACTTGGTTTTAACGTTTGTAGCCATTAATTACCTGTGGCAAAAACAATCGAAGAATCTAGTTTTCTGTTTATAACAGTGGACATTAACCCATATACATACCTAACCCCCAACGGGGCTGGTATAGAAAGTAAGGCTGATGTAGAGAAGTGATTGTGCGGGTCAAATGTCGAGGACAACAAAATTATTGACCATAAGTTTATCATTAATACATTTTTTCTGCCAAAGGAAGAAACAAGGGATAAAGGTCAACATTTTTGACTTTTGTTATAAGAAACATAATTTGTGTAACACTGGAGACTAGCAAGTTTATGAGAAGTAATAGAATCACCCATCCCTCTTGGTTTAACCCTAACCCCCAAAAATAGGTTAAACTCTTAATCTCTAACCCCAAGTTAGTAATCTAAAGGAATTCATACCAACCCTACAAAGACTATACGAACAGCCATGCATCCCAACTTATCCAACCTCGTTATTATGTTATCAGGTGGAACCACTGAGTCTCCTCTAAGTAAGCTCACTCAATGTGAGAACCAAACTTGCCAGAATGTATTGGATGAAGCAACTTGCTTGTTGGAAGTCTCATCAGGTTTGGTTGCATATTTGGACTTGTGGGGGACAAATATCATTTCTGTTTAATTCTTACATTAAACTTATTGTTTATTTTACCAGCAGTTTAAATATTTTATCATTAAAGTGAAAAAAGCTAGTCAGTTGTGTCATTGGGCAAGGCACTTCACGGACATTGCCTGAACCCAGCGGATTAATGGGTTTCACTAAATTGAAACAACGTGTCTATCATACACAACACACTAAAATAGCTCCGGTAACCCGACGGTGGACGCGAGGTGATCTGACGATTGCCTGTGTGTTAACTCCCTTGTTTTCCCATTAAGGGGATAAACATGAATATCATATCCTTATCATTTTCAACCCTGGATAGCTATGGTTTCAAATGTTGTCCTTGTTTCATTATCCTTTACACAACACCCATACCGCATGGGGATTATTATGTTGTTTGTTGCAAAGAACTTAACTTTGCCTGGCGAAATTACATTTAATATTGGGGAAACCATATGCCAACAATCTACCCCACCACCTGTATGTCTAAAGTTATATGTTATTCACACCTACATTCACAGACAACACCAGCATGATTGGTGGGATATTAGTGGGAAGCTCAACGTCAATATGGAACTTCACCACTGGACCCAATTGCACATGTTTCCATCTACTCCAACTACCATACCCAGGTGGGTTTTGTGATTATATGACAGAGTGGTCTGGTTGGTAAGCATGTAAGCAGCAAAGTTGGTGGGTTGCCGGTTCAATACTACTCTGGAGATGAAACTCTATCATTGGGTTCCAAGGCAGACGATATCTTGGTTTGAATTGGTTAAACATTCAGTTATAATGTATCCTAAAATCACCTAATGTGTTTGATAATTACTACTTGTTATATCAACTGTTGTGTTACTACTAACTTGATAACACTGAATATGTTCATTCAGCTGAGTTTATACAATGTCCGTAAAGTGCCTTGCCCAAGGACACAACCCAACTTTAGGCTAGCGACCAGTTTCAAACTTGCAACCTTTCGTTGGAAAGACTTTGCACTAAACCACCAGACTAACCGGTCGGACTCATTATATCAACTGTTTTTTTACTGCTGACTTAACTGTGAATACGTTTCAGCACCCGATATCCATTCGTTGCCATCTCAGGTGCAATTTCTTGCTTAAATGTTTACATCTACGAAACCCTTATTTAATTCCCCCCAAATAAATGCTCCCACCAAACATAACATTCACATGTCACCAGTGTTATCGCTATATGTGAATGGCTCCACCATATACTGGTATGGAAGAAATAGAAGTAATGGAGTCGTATCTTTCTCATGGAGCTCATCAACTATCCTGCAAACAGGTGGTTATTGTAGTGTTCAACACACGTAAGGTAATACGATCCTTAGTATAAGTGTGTCGAGATGGAAAGAGACCGACGAGAGAGATGCCTGCGGCTTATATAGCCAGCATAACATGGAGATCTTAAATATTTATTTGGTATTTTATGTGAATGAGTTTGTCAGGTTTTGGGTTGAAAGCTTTATGGTACAGTGTGTATTAGATGCAACTGGGTTGTTGCCATGTTTGGTTGTAATTCTTTTGGACTGCAGTCAGCTTTTGTCAGTTTCTGTGTCAAGTGTAATTATTACATCATAAAAAAACATAGCAGGCATGTAAACATAGGTCCGACTGATTATTGTGCTGGGTTAGTGTGTTGCCTTTCAGCCGAAAGGTTACAGCTTCGAAACTGGTCACTAGCTAGTTGATTATGTCCTTGAGAAAGGCACTTAAAGAACATTGCCTGAAACTAGCGAAATAAAACCCGACAGTGGGCACGAGGTAATTTGAAGATTGCCCATGTGTTGCCATCCTGAGTTTTCCCATTCACGTGGATAAACATGAATATCATATCCCCCTCCATCCTATGACATGACTGGGACGGCATCCTCACGGATGTCGTCGAGTATCGATTGTAACAGACACATCAATTGCTCATTGATACCCAAATTGTCTTATATTAAAATCTCATTTGCACCAACCACAAACCTTGCACCGTTGTTGCTTTTCGGGATTATCAGCAACAAATAGGATAATTTCGATAAAAACTACAAATCTCTCTTGACTGTGTACATCAGTGCAAATGACCCACTAAATCTTGACCCTCTTACTCAGATGCCCCTTGTGAACTCCCAGCCCCCATAGTTACCCCACCTGCACTCGTGACCAGCGATGTACTGTCGGCCACCCTCACCCCCCCATCCACCATTACCCCCCACCCATGCACCACCATTTCAAGCCATATGTTCGTATACAAGGCGATGGAATCCAACTACATTGAGCAGGTGAAGCATGAAGTGACTTTTATGTTTGAACTTTTCTGTCGTCTTCTAATGTTCGTTAAATATACAATGCACACTTACTGGTACAAAAACAAGTTAACTTAACGAACATTGCCTGAACCCAGCGGATTAATGAATTCTACCAAATTCAAGGAACGTCTCGGCTGAATGTGTTTCACACAGACATATTCAAGCATTGTGCTCCATGGTGTAGGTTACCTACCTAACATGGTGATGAAGTTTCTAATGAAATATAATCAAATAAACCTTGTGAAAAGTGGGGAGGGAAGCAAATGGCACAGATGAATAATAAAGATGATAATTTGGATGGCTTATACCAGCTGCTACAATGTGTGGTTTATACATTGGGTGAAGCCCTTGTTTTACACTCATCACCCCCCACATACCCCCTACCCCCCTGCTATACTTTTTTTAGATAATACTCCTTGGGGAGGGTTTGGGTTTTTTTTATTCAGTTTGAGTAGAAGCAAAAAATCCACTGGGTTCAGGCAATGTCCGCTAAATTTTACAACTAACATAACGACCAGTTATGAGCCCACAAAAGTTTAACAAAGGGATCATCGAGCTGTTTGGTTCTGAACAATTTCTAGATTAGATCTTGTCCTTATTAAAGTGTTGAATGGGCAAACCAAGGGGGTTAACACACAGGCAATCGTCAGATCACCTCGCGCCCACCGTCCAGTTATTTGAGCTATTGCAGTGTGTTGTGTATGATTCACATGTTTATTCAATTTGGTAGAACCCATTAATCCGCTGGGTTCAGGCAATGTCCGTTAAGTGCCTTGCCCGACTACACAACCGACAAGCTAGCGACCAGTTTCGAACCTGCAACCCTTCAGTTGAGAGGCAAGGCACTTAACCACCAGACTAACCCATCGATAGATACTTCCATTGTTGCACCATGCATAGGCTGACTGTGGGCATGTGGTGCTTTGATGAATACATACGATGGAATGTATTTGATACCCAGTGATTATCAGATATTTAATAACAATTAGAACAGATCTGTATTGTTACTCTCACAGATGACCAATACAAGTGGATCTGCCATATTAACTGGGTTACAACCAAGTACCAACTACAACGTTAAGTTTGCGATGATTGGGAACACTGGTGGATCAACATTTCAGGTGCTTTCCCCAGCGATACAAGTTACCACAATGTGTGGAGGTATAGTGTTCTTTGCTTTGTAGTCTGGTGGGTTAGTGCGACGCCTTTTAATCGAAAGGTTGCAAGTTTGAAACTGGTCGTTAGCTGGCTGGTTGTGTCCGTGGGCAAGGCACTTAACGGACATTGGGTAAACCCAGCGGATTAATGGGTTTTACCAAATTAAAGGTGTGAATTATACACAACACACTGCAATAGCTCCGGTAACCCGACGGTGGGCGCGAGGTGATCTGACGATTGCCTGTGTGTTAACCCCCATGGTTTTCCCATTCATGACGTTAAACATGAAAATATCCTATCCACAACCTTGTGCTGACAATTAGCTGGGAATGTTGTGAATACGAGCGTCAGAATATTTACAACATTGCAGCAATAATTGAACACATTTGCGGCGCCAAAAATCCGTGCGAGTAACACTTATAACTCATGCCATGCAAATAAGAATTTACTCTTGCAAAAAAACTAATTAATGTTTGCTGCAATCATTTTCTAATTCAACTGGTGTATACGGGAATAAAAGACAAATCCTCATCATTGCGTCTTTTTTATTATACACATGGTGTGTCTGAATACTGGGTCTATAATTACTCGCGTGAGCTCCCACACGCGAGTTAATTCTTACTTGCCCGAAATTTAATGGCTTTTCTGGCTTGCATTTGGTCAATGTGGGTTTCCCCACAGAATAGAAATCCATCCATTTAAATAGAATAAATGAACCTGATTTAGTTTTCATTCACTGCATGATAGCAATGCATAAGTATGATAGGGGGAAGCAATTCTCTTTATTATAAATAACTATTCCCCCCTCCCCACAGCTGCCAGCCAAGTGATGTGCCTCCCACAAAGCAACAAGCTGGTGAGAATAACATGGATTCCCCCACACAACCTGCCCAATGCAACTTACACCATTCGAGTGATCGGTTTGTCTGGAATCCTCATCAATTCATTCAATACATCGAATGCAACTGTGTTCGAACATACCACCTCTGTGCCGCATGTTTATGAGGTAGGTTCATTGATGGGTTTGACATATAGTTGGAATATGATTGGAATGGGATATTTTACCTCTGTGTGTGGGGCCTGTTTGTTACCTCATGCCCATAGTTGGAGCTCTTGCATTGCCTGTATTGATTGAAACATTGGTTTTCATTCCTTGATTCCATGTGTCAACTATGATGTGTTTTTCATGCATCGTTTTGCTTTTTATCAGTCCTCCTTTATTTTAAAAATGTGAATTTAAAATATTTGACTTTTTAAGCAAATATGTTATCAGAGAAACAATAGAATTTATTATTTTTGTTATTCTCACAGCATAATGTTAATAATTGGCACAAATTATCCTGTATAATGATCCTCATAAATGGGATTAGTAAGATGTAGAATCAAAATTTCGTAATCAGTAGGGCTGTGCAAGAACCTAGATTCTTTTAACAGTTAACCGATCAAAGAAAAAACCGGTTAACCGGTTAACCGATGTTAAGCCTAGTGTTCTCTCTCGCCAGTACTTAGTAATGGAACGAACATGGGAAAAACGCGTGCGGGAGTGCGTCAGTGGTCCTGTATTGAATCTAGGTCAACGTAACCCTAGGTCAAACTGCCGACCAAAGCAATAAACACCGCGACGAACCATTAGAAAAGCGGCGCTGCGGTTAGCAACGCGAAGACCTATAAAATCATACCAAGTCGACACGATCTCGAGGCCTCGACCTTTACTCGTCCCATCACTAATAGTAGGCCCACTGCAAGTTAACTACGCGGTCTTCAAAAAAGAACAACCACCCTATAGCCTACCGTATCACTTATATTGTTATCATGCGCTGTTGTAGGCGTGAAAAACGAACACAGACGGATAACCATTTATAGATTTCATTTTACAGTTAACTGACTTCAACGTCGGTTAACATTTAACTTCGCACAGCTCTACTCACGTAACGTAATTCCGACGTTCGTAATTACGCCGAGCTCTAATCGGTTAACCATTTACCGATTTTATTAACCGGTTAACTGACGCCCCGTCGGTTAACCGTTAACCAATGCACAGCCCTAGTAATCAGTTCTCTTCAATTCTTGCTAATGCTATCATGTAATATCGACAAATTCACCTAAATTTCACTTTTATCTTTGTGATATATGTGTTGTGTTACAGATACAAAGCCATGGAGTGGGTTGCAGGACGACTAGTACCACCAACATCACATGCACCCCATACTCCATCCACCCCATCAATGTGCAAGCCACCACCAGTCATACCATCACTGTGGCGTGGCTTCCATATCCACGCGGGGGTGTGCAGAGCATCACATTAGCTTGGGTGAGGAAGTGGATATAATGGAGGGAGGGGGGTTAACAGGGGGTAGGGGGAGTACCCTGGGTGGGGAAGGAGGGTACACTTGTACCCTAGTAGAGAAGAGGGGATACCATGGAACCCTGTAAGAAGGGGGGTCACCAAAGTACCCCAGAAAAAGGGGGAATACCCTGGTACCCCAAGAGAAAAGAGGATACCCTGGAAGGAGCACACTACCTAGGAAAGGGGGGAAGTAAGGATGCTCTTCAGGGGGATTTTCATCTTATTATGTGGCCTAATGGTTAAGTGTAGTGTTTTACAGTGGAAGGGTTCCCGGTTTGGACCCCATCTGTGCAGTCAGATCTGAAATCTCTTTACTAACTTTACTTTCGTTAATATTATTCCAAATTGTAACATTGTTTGTTTCAAGCTTTTATCTTATTGTCCTTCCATTCACAGCAACTGGCGTCGGAAAACGCAGACGGCACTTGGATGGATAGTCTGCCACTAGATGGTAGTGCGACGTACGACACACTAACCGACCTGCTGTCCGACACCGGGTACCTACTGCGTGCTCGTATCTTGTGAGTTTCTTATGAATGCTGCTGTTTGCATGTGTGATACCATGGTTTTCCACCCGCATGGATGTAATTCAAATAACCAGCACCTTTAATAACTTGACTTCCCACACAAATATATAAACGAATCAATCAACACGGGTGGGGCAAATATAGAATACAATGTATAACCATCATATGATCAAGACTTCATGTTCTG